>CAEFZX010026807.1:0-29003 GCA_903066825.1 Alfaro cultratus
TCCCGCAATAATCCAGCGCTCCCGACACTTTTTAAGGTGCCACTGCGAATTGTATTAAAAAAAAAAAAAAAAAAAAAAAAAAATTTAATTAAATATCAAAGGGTGTTCAAGGAGTTTTTCTTTATATATATATATATATATATACCTTCTGAGAAAACTGCTCAGGCTGCTATAAAGCTTCTGTTTAACATAAAATACCTACATGGAGATTTATCAGCCATCTGGATAGTTTTTTCATTACTGTGACAGTTTTTATTGTAGTAACACAACAAACCTCAGCATCACATTTAGCAGCAAGTAAGACAAGAGGTAAGTTTGCTTATACAAATATCAACATTTAAACAGTTCACCCCTGGCTGTACCTGTTAAGTACTAAGGTGGATTGATAGTATTTTGTGATTTTGTCAGTCATTGTTATCAGGAGGAGCAAATGCATGGCTGTATCCTGATCCTCACTGTCCCCTGACCGAAGCGACAACTTAAGTCCACCTTAAGTGTGCAACGCATGCAAGATGCCCTCAAATTTCTCACTAAATGTAGATTTCTAAATATAACTGAACAAGTCTTTGCTGACAGCAAAACTGTTTTCAGTTTTTTTTTTTATGCTACTGAAACAAATAGTAAATAATGACTATACAAACATTTTAAAACCTTTTTGTCATTTGCTTTTATGGTATTTGAAAACTGTAAGAATAAAATAAAATTATGCAGATAATATTCAGCATTAAATATTGAAGCTTTCTTTTTTTTCACTAGAATTTTAGAAACAAAAACAGCTAGAATAAAGATTTCGATTTAAATCTTAATACTTTTAAATAGATCAAAGTTAGAGCTTATATGGAAGTTGCCCAACAGACATGATTTGAAAGGCATTAGTTACACTCCCTTCATACATTTTAATCCTTACACATGCCAGATGTCCTGGTAAGAGTTTTACCAAAATGTCATCATGTCAGTATTGCAGCAAACAGCTGGAGCTGCATATGCTCATCACAGAAGGGAGAATATGTCCAATGCGTCTTTACCCATCATAAACAGATGAGCAAACATTGTGAAGCGCATTCAGGATGTCTGGTTTCAAGTTTCAGCAGCTCTCATCCTGACTGGCAGTGGAGCTGAGTGGAGGGTTGGGGCACAGCACGGTGTTGGCGTTGTTGGAGGAGAAGGATGAAGGAGAAGAAGACAGCTGGTCATTAGTCGGCAGGCTGTCCTGGCTGTGGAGGACATTACAGGTTCGTCTGAGCCGAGGTCTCAGCCGGCCTCTGACTTCACCACCACCGGAATCCCTTTGGTCCAGAAGGAAGGTGAGGGACTCTGCGATGTGATTCAGTGTTTGATCCATGTGTGTTATCTGTGAGATTTTCAAAAATATTGATAAAATGAAACATTTTGAACTAGATGGGTTGTTTTTGTTTCCATCACAAGATTACATTCAAGCATCATGGGAACAAATGCCTCATAATTTTATTGCCAGAATGATATGCCAGTATGCAACATCAACAGTTTTATGGTTAAATTAATTTATCAAAAGGTTAACTAAGAAGTCAAATGGCAAAGAAATAACACACTTTTTGATATATATTCAATGACATTATCTAAGTATCAATAAAACTTAAAATTATGGATTGCACAATATATTCTGCAAACAATTTTTGTCTACAATGTGTTAGAGAAAATATTAAATACAGCATTAAGACAGAGCACTAAGTCAGGTAATAATAACAAGAACCTTCATAACTTGAGGAATTCTAGAAAAATCAGATTTCTGAATTATTTGACATGTATTGCTTTATTAAGTGTGTGTTTGTTAACTCTTGTAAGAGGAATTGTGGGTAGTAAATTCATTTATTAATTCAAGTTTGTTACTTGAATTAATAATAAAAAAGAGTAAACACACATTTCATATTTTATTGTAACAAATGATGGAAGAAAAAAAAAGCAACTGGTGGCATTTCCAAAACCACTTTCAATTGTGTTTAACATTTAATAAGTTAACTGTGTTGTCAAAATTCTCTCAAGAGGACATTCAGAAGTTGTTCTTTCATAAAAGTCCACAACCTATGAATACAAAATGGACATTGTCTGATTTAAATATAAGACTTTTATCTAAAAACAATAAATACAAATGTGCAAACCACTTGAAGTAAAAGGAGGGTTGTAAATTTCTACTAACATTACACAGTTCCTACCTTGTCCTCCATCCTGTTGAGCCTTGATCCAATTGAGTTGTTTCCTTTATCTCTGGTGCGGTCTTCAGAGGTTGACATTAGGCAATGAAATGTAAAAAAATAAATACATAAATAAAAGAGACCATTAAGTGAAATGTTTGTTTTTTTTCACAGTTAATATAATACATTTTCAGGTAGAAGTGCAGTGATTTATTACCTGAACCTGTCTGGAACAAAGTCATTTTCCCCAAAGACTGATCTAGTCTGAGAGAAACAATAGAGAGCTAACGTCAGAAGAATATTTATAGATTCCCTCTGTATTTCCTCTGTCACCCTCACACTCTTCCGTGTTCCAAGATATTTTCGGGAAGGATTGTTTTTCTTGATATACTTGCAAAAAGATATACATCATAAACACATTTCATTACTCAAGGGAACTAATTAATTTAAGCTCATTTTACTTAAAGAGGATACCTTCTCTGAAGCTCCTTGATCCGCACCATGAGGTTGAGGTGACCCTGAGAGTACTGTTCAATCACATCTCGCACATCATACGGCTTACGGGCTTGCTAAAAACAACAACAACAAAAAAAAAAACATTGATTAAATTATTGATTAAATGACGTTTAAAACCTATACTTTATAGGTTGATTAGTTTGGTTTTAGTTTTTTTTTCTTTTAAAAAGCACTGTAAAAGTTTTTGTCTTTTTTTGTTGCAGACTGGTGTGCATTTACTGCGTTGGGGACATTTACAGCCCACACACTAAAGATTAATTCTGTACACACATAATTTTTTTTTATTATCAGTTTTGCTTTAATTGGCTAGTGTGGACGAAACCCTGTAAGAGCTCATTTACAATTTGCTGCGGATGAGTTCTTGTGATCAGAAAATGCTGGTCATTGCTGTTTAATGTGTGGGCCCTGTAAACTGCTCACACAACTACATTGGTAATAGGGTTTTAAGTACTAAGATGCAATAATGTGTTTGTTGCATTGTAGCTATAGAACAAGGCATTGCAAAATTAGGCCAAATATATGGAAGGAGCTTTGTTTAATTCAACTCTGCTTCTGAGAAATGAGGCTTTACAATAAACCAGATAAATCACTAGTTTTGAGTTCTTATATTTCAAACTGATACAATTTACAGTCATCTCAACATACAGTTTAAGCTCTTTTTTAATGCCAATCAAGTATGAGTATGAAGCATTCACAGAGTAGTTTATTTTGTAGGCATTGCATTTAAATTCTTCTGATTAGCACCTTAATGTTCTTTGTAAATTGAAGTTAGAAAACCAGATTCTTAATTAGTCAGCAACTGATGTTTTCCAGCATTAGTTGACCTGAACTCAGGACGCTTTTATTCGATAATTTCATCACAAGTGCTGTTCTAATTTAGACCTAGTCATCTGGTTAATCAGTCATGTTTATCAAAAACAGAACAGTTCTTGAATACTGTTAATGATAATATTTCTAGTTCTAAGAAGAAAATGTGTTAAAGCTAATTTACAGAGTAGATTTTATAATTTTAACTTTGAAGAACTTATAATACTTCTTTCAATAAGATTATATACTTTGCTTCCTAATCATTGTCAACCTTCACAGTTGTAAAGTTTTAAGACATCAGCATTATTCTAAAAAACATGAAACCCTCTTCATATTTTCCCGACCTCTGTTTTTAATCTGGTTGGCTCCTGCAAAGGGGATATTATCACCTAGTGCTTGTTTTGTCTCACCTACACTAGTTTTAGATCCCTTTTCACATGTGTCAACAAAAAGCCCTGGAAAACATTCTGCTGGTTCAAATCTCTACTGCAAGAATAAACAAAACAACCTACGTCTCTCCCGTTTTTGTTTTTTTACACCTGTCTTCTGTTCATTTAAGAATTAATTTGAAAATTCTGATTTTATCTTTCATGATCATGCAAGCACAACACCTTTTCTATATTAATGAATAAAGTCATATCCTTTTACCTCAGTCCTTGGGTCCTCAATGCAAAATCTACTCATAATCCCAAAGACCAGGTATAAAAGTCACTGATATTGCTCTTTCCAGACTGTTTCCCTTCCCGTATTCTAATGTCTAGAGAGCCTGGACTCATTTAAAATAGCTGCTGAAAAGATTATTTTTCAAATAATAAACTAAAATAGGCATTTTGGAAATAATACAATGCTTTTTAGGCCTATTTTGGTAAAAAAAAAATATATATATAAATAAATAAATATATATATATATTTATATATATATATATATAGATATAGATTACTTCTGTCCTTATACTGTATTCCATTATGATAAAAAAAGATACCAAGAGTTAAAAAGAAACACTGTATAGTAATTAAAAAATATGCTCTTACCTGAAAATTTCTCTTAGCCACAAAATAACGCATTTTCTGTATGACACGAATGGCTTTTCGGTGCGATTCCGTCAATCTGTGACAACATGTTTTAAAAAAAGTTTAGCTTCTTAGTTCTGATATCTCAACACACCTTGTGAGTGGATGATTCACACAAAAAGTTCCTGAACAAAACATTAAATTAAAGCAGGATCCTCTGCTTTTCTTTTGATTTTTCTTCAGGGAAATAGGTATCACAAAAAAACAAAGAAAAGATGAATGTTATGCCAAAACTCATCAGGTTAGAGAAAAATATCAAGCATGCTCTTCTTCCCTGTACAGTCTACATCAAAGCTTCTCCCTCATTACCTTGCTTCATTTTGGTGTTACCAAGGTGATGAACAGTGAGAACAAAGGCAGGTGAAAAATAGTAAAAAGCCCAGAGTGATTGTGAGGCAGTTAGCCTGCATTATTAGGTTGTGGGAAATATTGAAAAGCTGTTACTTATCAGTGTTCATTACTCTGTAAAAGCAGTGAGTTAGGATGTGTGGTGGGAGAGCTGCAAAAGGTTTTGTTGAGTTGCATTTGCTGTAGAACAAGGTCTTTAAGAGCCTCATTATGGACTTTTAAAAGGCTGGATTTTCACATCAGGCTATCATAACATTTGGTCAAATGAACATAGTGAACTGTCAATAATTTAATCTTTGAGCTATTATAGAAACAATTTCCATCATAAACAGGAATATGGGTTATTGATATAATAAAAGCCCAGGCAGTGAATCCAATTTTCTATTAATTTAGTAGGCAGATATTGAAATGCTTTCAAAGTGCTGTCTGAATAGTAAGGGCATTTCTTTCTAATGAATGTTGCGATATGAACTTATTAAGCCAACATAAAGAACATTGTAATCCTTAAAGAAATAGTTCAACATTATGTTCAATGGATCTCAACAAACTTGCAGAGATTATATTATTGATGGTCTAAAACATCTTATTCTTGTGATAAATGTGAAAATGAAATAAGAACTAATTTCTTTGTATTTATTTCATGTCTAACAGATTATGAGTTGGTTTTGTCTTTAAATACCCCCTCTGTCTAATCAACTTCATTCATTAGAGTTCGTCTTACATGCTGAGGTCTAATGGAATACTCAATTTTGAAAGTGTATATTTATTGATCATTGACAAAAGGAAATAACCATATTTTCAAAAGTTTTAGCAAATTACATAGCTTCATTTTTTTTAGGTAAAATTATATGTTTAAAGGCAACTAGGGATATACGATCATGACAGGTGCCTAAAATAAAATACTAAATAATATTTAATATTATATACAATGCTTCTTGAGAACAAATGGAATACTAGGTATACTCAAAAGTAGAATAAGCATCAAATACCTTTATAAATGTAGCATCTAACTCTGACAATTAGTGCCGCACCACAAACAAGCTATAGTGCATGGAAATAGATCATATATGTGAAATTCTGATTTGTCAGGACATAAAAGGTTGCTTTTACCTTTATGTTATTGTCTCATAATTATTATTTTTTTAAATTTAAAGATCAACTGAGTATCTGGGAAACTGAGATTTTATCACCAATGTCATCAGTTTATCTTTCAGTTTCAAGCTTCTGGTATTCTAAGGTAAGTGAAGGATCTGCAAATAGTGTGAGATTAATCAAAAATTATTCTATCGCTTCTGGGATACGTAACACACAGACATATCAGTTCTGTATGAGTGGCACATATGTGCCATATAAATTATTTGAGAGAGCTGTGATGCTCATGCAGCAAAATTTTTTGACTTGTCTAAAAAATTCACAGCACCCTGGCTTATCTAGTGATCAAGCGATGTCTGCTACAGTGTCAAATGCCTACTAGAGATGCTGGAGCCTTAGATTCCTATGACATTGTGTCTTCTTCAGCATTGAAGCAAAAAAGGCAGCTATACAATAGTTTGACAAGGATGTTACAGTACATCACTAGGGGCAACAGTTATGTATACATCTTCCTTTTGCTTACTTAGATACAAAGAAAACGGGGATTTATCTGTAGGCTGTGCTTCACACAACACAGGCTTTTGATCATGATGCCGTAGTTCATGAGATCAAAAACTGAATCGCTTTCATCTTTTTCAAGGAAAAATGAAAGAGGGTTGACTAAATTACTGCAGATGGAACATTAAGATTGAATGAAAAAGCAAGGCTTTATAACTACAACAAAAAAGTTGAAACATTGATAGAGCTATAAATTTGTACTTGACTCAATTAAACATTAATTTACTGAACATTGTCAAAACTCAGTCACAATTACCTCCCAAGACCACAATAAAATAAAGTATCACAAGTTAGAAGTATATATATTACATTGTACTTCTTTAACTTTTCTTGACTTCAAGTTATTTTACTTTGTATTTTTGCTTTGTTTCTAGAAAAAGCAATGTTAAAATTCTCAGTAGCCTAGAAGTCCTTAATTTCAAAATATGTATATACTGTAATATTAACTGTAATACATGTGATTCCTTTTTAGATCAATGCATTGCAAGAATCTTTGAAATTTCTGTAACAGACTTAGCAAAGCTTTTCTTCCTCTTATGTACTGAGCTTACACAATATGGACATTTTGGAAAGGTATGTTGGAACTAAAAAGAACCAAATAAGGATTTATTTTTCACTGTGTTCCCTCACCACAGTTACTAGAAATAGTAGTTTGCCTCATAATGATTCAATTAACATGGGATTTTGATGTGGCGTTTCTCTGTGAGAACAGCTGGTTACGTATTTTGGAGCCAGCAGAGTTACCGTGCCAACAACATGGCTGAACACGGCTGTGTGCAGTTCTCACTCTGCATCATTACACCACCATTTAGAATGTGAATCCCACGGGTCAGAAGTGTCGCTCCATTTGTTTCACTTACGGTGCATCTACATTATACTGCCTTTACTTAACACTCACTTCCTTATATCAGTGGCAGTCTCTAGCTGTGTAAGCGCCTCAGAAAACACAAGGGATTCTCTCTAGCACACAATCATGAGCCCTTTGGGGTTGGCATAATGCAAAGGTTAATTACAAATACCATAAAAAATAAAATACAAGCAGACCATCTTTTGTCAGTTCATGCTTAAGATTCACTCACACATAGACACTGATTAACACTGTGTGGTTTGATCTAATGCAATAACATTGCAACAGAGTGATGGCAACTCACTGTGATACTGTGCTGGCTGGAGCCAAATCACTTTCTCGCTCAAACTCCAGCTCTAGGTCGTCAGCAAAGCTGCAGTTTCTTGGGAGTGGAATGGGGGACTGGGTATCCATAAGGCTGGGACCTCTTTTTACTGTAAATTCACAAAAAACAAGTTAATTGTTGTTAATGGGGCAACATCTTCTGCACTAGCTTTGCTTAGCTTCGAAAGCGGATCAGATACAGGTGTATTTCTAAAAAAATGTCAGTATCATTTTTGATATTTTGTTAAGAGATCTTTATATGATGTGCTACTTGAAATGTCAAGAAATTAATTTGTGTTTACAAAAAAGGTGCATAAAGGCAACAAGAACAAAAATGAAAGACAAAGAAAAACATTTACAGCACATTTGTAAAATCCGAAATGATCTGGGAAGGGACCTGTTCATTGTGGCAAAATTATGACTACATGTGATGTTGCGTGTTTAGAGCAGAGCTCTGCTTTGCATTATTCCAGAACTGCCACTGAGAAATAAGATCTAATTCAAAAAGCAAAACAAGGCAGCGACAAGTCTAACCTCTGTTTGCCTTACACTCTTGTCACACTAATGCATATCCTTCTTGTGTTTCAATGACATAGGATGGTTCCTATCTTTAAGAAACAATAAATCACCTGGATAATGCCTTTGTTTAGCCAGAAAGATCTCAGTGACATACAGCATCTCAAAAGAGGAAGTCCTGGACATAAATTAAAACTGCTTCAGTGACGACCGAAAACAACTTTCCAGCTTTGCTTCCCTATAGTTTCAACATTATAGCACACAATCTTATCACCAGCTAAGTAAAAAAGAAAAATAAATCAAATGTTTTTGGTAATGTGGAAAAACTTTTTCACATCAGCACCAAAACTCTGAGAAGCCACATATATACTAGACATATGATCCTGCTTAAGAATATATGCAAGCGGTTCTCGAATCAATAATATCATTATGTGATCTCGTTCTATGCTATGCAGACTCTCTGTCTGCATTAATAAATATTCATTCTCCATAGAACGCAGATACTTAAATAAGCTCCAACTGACACACCAACTTTCTGATTAATGCCGCTCAGAATTATTTGATAATGTGAGGCCCCACATAAACTGTCACAGGTCCATTAAACTTGCATCTTAAACTTATCAAGTATGAAAAAAAAAAAAAATATATACATATAACAATATAGTGTCATTTGGAAGCATTTGGCATCTGCTGCATCAGGATGCAGCGATTTATGTAAACTTTGCTACTGACATCCCAATATACATGCACTATAAAAAAACAAGTGCACACTAGACGTAGCAAGCATGCTTTAGATGTAACAACTTTATGTTCCATGAGATCCATTCTTCTTGTCTGCTCTTCTGCCTTCTTTTTTTTCTGTATTTAAGCTGTTGAAAATTGACAACCTGTTAGCAGACAAGATTTCAGACAGATTTTCAGCTCCACATCTGCATTCAGCATTTTAAGAAAAAATGGTCAAAAGGGGTTTGAGTTACATTTATAACACATATCTGAACAAACTGTAAGAGTTGTCAGTTGTACTGAAGAACCGATCCTGCATATCAATAAGTTTAGAATCCCATCAGTGCACATCAGTGCTGATCAGTCAGTATGTTCTGCTACAATATATAACACAACAGGGAAGTTTTAGGTGTAACAGACTGTGAAAGCCTGTAATACCACTATTACTACTAATGAAAACAATAAACTTTAATAACAGTCATCAAGAAAAATCTCAAATAATAAAAATAACATACAAAATGTATTATGTAGATATAATACTAATATTTTATATAGGTACCATTCAAAAAAGGGAAATGCCAGCTTATTTAAAAATGTGTATAAAAGGAATTTGTAGCGTTAAAGAAAAGTTGTGTTTTTGATCTTCTGCTGACTGGTTTCCTCAGTAATTGGATTTTCTGACTGGATCTGCTGGGGATACTTTATTGTTCTGGACTTTTCCTCAGGGTTCTTCCAGAATGGTTGTGTGTAGGAACTAATCTGGAATGTCAAATGAGGTATTTGATGGAGTCCATGATATCATATATCCCATCAAGATATCTAGGTTCTGTTAATTAAAATCTGTCCTAATTTATGAATATCTCGCACTAAGTTGGATGTACTGTTCTACTGCTCCATCTTAATTTTAAGAACAAACCTGGTGTTATAGAAAGGGGAAAGCATTTTTATTTCCCACAGACCGCCTACTACATACCATGAAATAATGCTGGAAATTGATCTTTTTCACCTCATATAGCTCTCATTTGAAAGAAGAAGTCATTGAGTTCAATAACAAAATATGATAAACATTAATTAATCTGTTGATTCAGATAACAAACATTTCCCAAATACCAGCACAAAATAAAAGTGTGTAATATTTAAAGTAAGTTTTTGGAAGAAAGAACTAATTTAACAGTGACTATGCTTAACTGTGTAACAATCATGTTTGTATGATGCCTTCACTCTCCTTGGCCTTTTGCCATGCTGCACCACATCTCTGTAGCAGCCCAGAAGGAAAAAAAACTACACACACACACACACACACGCCAACACTGACTCTTAAGTGGTTCTTTCTATTTTTTTCCCTTTTCTGCATGTTTCACAGCCACCACAGTTTGGCAGTAGGTGGACGGCATTCAGCTACTTTCAATTTCCCGTTTGCACTCTGAGATGACACCAAATCATGCATACTAGACCTTATGTCAACCTCAGTATTCAGATCAAAAGCTTCTCTGCAAATAGTCATTACAGAAATCTTTTCAGCAAAAAAATATCCATTTCATGCAATATTTTTTGTCTTTTCCAGTAATTTAATGTAGAATATAAAATTCTAGAAATGTTTGGAGTCAAAGAGTAAACAACAAAGTAATTTTTTAAAGCTTATTTTCCTCCTAAACACTAAGCCTGTCAGTATGTCTTAAGGGTTCAGTACTTATGAGAAACCCTACTGAGAGTAAAGCACGTCTTTCTCTTTGATGAAGCCTAACATATAACAGTTTTATCACAATAATTGGCCATGTGGGGTTGTCATTTTTGTGGGAAATAGAAGCAGGAAATAATTAGTTAAGTATTAATTAATGCAGAGCTCTGACTGTTGCTGAGGAAGGCTGCAAAGAAACACAATGATTATTCAACTAAGAGCAACCACACCAGTTAGAGAAGTGTGACACAACAGGTTCATGATTTTGATGTGTGAAGAATAAAATTGTGTGAAGTGCCTCTGCTTTAGCTGGGTTTGAAATGGAAAGGTCGTAATTGTGCTGAAAGCTAAAACAAATGTAACTTGACATGCTCTTTTCTCTTGACAATATTTTTATTCTGATTTATGCAGTCAAGTCAACTGCATAATCTGCTTGTCAAGGGGTTGTGTTAGAGTCCTTAACATGCAGAGTTTTTTTAATTATCCTCAGAAATAAAGATAAACATTCAGTTATGGGTCAAGTGAACCCACCAACTCGTGTCTCCACAGAGGTGTCATTGATGATGATGAATGTGAAAGGAAATACAAAAAGTTACCTGGGGGTGATGAGCTGAACTGCAGAGATGACAAAGATGTCCATGACTGCTGGCGGTCTAAGGCACACATAAACATGAGCATAACTGCAAGTGTATTGCTGAAAAATACACAGTTCTATGTTTCTATTAGTGGTACAAATAAGAAAAGGGAAAGCAGTCAAAGCCAAAAGAAGAGGACACATGTAGAAAACAGACACTAAGAGCAGCTCACCACATCCTCCAATTGGCTGGCTTCTTACAAAATACACAAACATAACAGCAGAAGTGTGAAGAAAGACAAAAGTAAGAGAATAGAACAATCAGAACTACATTTAGCACAAAAAAAATTAAAAATCAAGTGATACAGAAAAAGGAAAAAGGTGCCTCAATTGTCTTTACAGTTGTAGAAACGAAAGAAAAAAATATACCAATGATAAAATACATTTTTCATCAGTATTTCCTGAACCAAATTGTACACCAAAATAACCTTAGATGGAAATATTAATGAGGTAAATATAAACAGAACATATTACTGTAGTCAGCTAATAAAATATAAAGTTTCAACATTTACTGCTTTATTCATATAATCTTTTGAATTGAGCACCAGTTTGATATCTTGACAACTGACAGAATGTGAAATTACAGATATCTATGTTGCTATTAAATAAAAAAGCCTATGCAAAATACCCTAAAAGGGTACTGCTAGCAGAGAGCCATGGAAAACTGATGCACATGTCATCATCCAGTCAGCATCCATCCTCACAAAGCAGTGGTAATTTAGGAAATGCATTAAAGTTAAAAGCAGCATGCTATAGATGTTAGACATAGAGCCTGACCTCTTGCATCAATTTGGCTTCTTATCAAAGACACTGATTCACTGTGAACATTCAGCCAGCATATACATCTGTACAACAGGGAATATTAAATTCTACTGTTTCACAGAGAACTAAGTGCAAAGCAAAAACCATTTGCAGTTTCACGCCGGTGTTTGTACCACAGTCAGACATCTAAGCAGCTTTTCATGTTAGCGCCTGGTATAAAAGAAAAAGGTCACCAGATAGGCACCACAAAGAGCATCATCCAATTAGGTGTTACATGCTATGGACGTGCTAAAAGTATCCATATTTATCTGCTTTTGAAACAGACAGTCCCCTCTAATATCTTATTTTATTCCTCTGTAAAGAGACCCATCCATTAATTCCCCGTATGTGGGTTTGTGAATAATAAAGGTGATGTTTCCCTTCTTCCTTTTGGAGCTTTTTAAGAGAGAAAAGAAATTCTTCAAAGGATGATAAGAATGTCCATCCGTTCATCTGTTGCATAATCAAAGAACTGGGAAAAGAATCACTTCAAAAGGTCATTCAAAGTGAACAGTGTTTAGCGAACTGTGTCTCGAACTTTGTTTATCTTTTAAACCTATACTGCTTGAGCTACAAAAAACCCCAGCAGCAATAAAGAAATCCAGAATTGAATGTCAAAGAGGAATGGGGGAAACATTTCACTTTCAAAACTGCAGCAAATGGAATTAGGTTAGTGTCTAAATGTCAAAGATTATGTTTAAAAAAAAAAAAAAAGAGGTGATGAAATTCAGATGTAAACATGTCTCTCTAGTGAAAAGAAGACTAAAAAATAAAACAGTGTTTGTGTATAAAAGACATGTCATATGAAGTGTAAATTATCAAAGAAAAAAACTGTATCTATATATGAAAAATGTTCTTTATCAGATTATACAATTTATTTAGCTTATATATATATATATATATATATATATATAATGGAATAAAAGAAGTAAAACTGTTTCTGGGTCATTGTGGAACTTGAACATATTCTAACTACATCACAGTGAAGGCAGGGTACACTGACAGAGGCAAACAACAATTCACAGCATGCAGATGATTTATGACTTTTGTAAATCATGAATTAGGTGTCCAGTTGTAAATTGCCTGAAGTAAATGTTCAATATTCTAAACCTGAATAGGGGTCCAACATTTTTTTGTATGCTGTGGTGTAAGCTTTATGTTTTCTGTGTCCTGTTTTAGTACCTGTGCCAACAGTGCTGTAAACATCTGAACTTAGCTCCCTTCCGCTGTCAAACACAGAGTCACAGGTGATGCTGGGGACAGTGGGAGAAGCTGGACCATTGTCCTTGTCAGTACTCTTCAGCTTCCTCCTCATCTTCACCTGCACAAGTAAAAATGTGTTTCTCTGACATTTTAATGACATAACTCCAAAACAAAGTTGACCTTGTGTCAAAAAAATAAGCTATTTTGTAATTTTACTTATGCATTGGTGACATTTTTCACCCCTGGAACAAAAGTATTCCCCACAGTAGTAACAACATTTGAAAAAAAAAAAAAAAAAAAAAAAGTATATAAATATATATAAATATAAATATATATATAAAAATATATATTTTTATATTATATTCACACACATATAATATGACAGATAAGAGAAAAACCAATGACCGATATAGAGAGTCATGTATATCTCGTTGCTTAGTCAACACTTATTTTTTTCACTTAAACATCTTTGAAGATACAGTAAGTCACAGTAAAAGTCAGAGTCACACCTCTGACTTTTACTGTACTCACCTAAAGCAGCTGTAGCCCCCTCCCTGTCCCTCTCAGCAGGACATCAATGAGACATGTGAAAATGCTTAATAGCTTAGTCTGATGGGATCTAATGACAGAAGCTGTAAGTCACACATTCACTGAGTATCCACCCAGGCGCCCCAGGCAAAAAAGATCTATAGAACCAAAGACTTTCTAACCCTTCCAGATCTTCTTTTGACAAGTCATTGCTAGTCAGAAAAAGTTTGGTCACAAAAGGAAGAAAAACCATCAGCATTTGGCTTATATATAAGTGAATATATAGTTGTGAATGTCAAATTATTTTGTAAGAAAAAAGCAAGTATCAAGGCATACAAACACAAGTTGAAGGTTACTGAGTGAGTTGGTATCAATAGTTTCTTCACCTAAATACAAAAAAAATATTTTGTATCTACTCAGTATATCTCTATCTGACAATAAGAACTGCTTGATGAACTTAAATAAGCAATTAAGAGAAAAAAGCAAAACCAGAACAATCCTATATGGAAACATATTTTCTCTGTCTTTTTGAAACCTATACAAACATTGCTCCCTGACATGCACCTACCTCAAGAAAAAGAATTAAATGTCACAAGTCATCAGCATAATCCAGTATGACTTTTTTTTTAAATCCAAGCCACAAGAAATGGAATGTATGCCACAGTTTGAAGAGTATCAAGGGATTTGAATTACTCAGTATTTTTATTCAACCCCCTGAAGTCTATGTAATGTAGTTGGTGATGGTGCTCTACTTGCTGTCCTATTTCTTTATCTTATTTCACAGCACAGAAAAATATTCATGAAGTAAAATAAAAACATTCAGCAAAAAAAAAGAGATATACCTTCACACTTGAACTGGTCTTAATTTACAATCCACAGCATTCCAGGGTTATTCCCTTCAAACTAGATTATTTGACTTTGTGTATCTGAAATTATGGTAGGAAGTGAAGAGGAGTGAAATCCTTAACATGATTACTAACCGATTTTTTCTGCTTGGGACTGGAAAGAGAGGAGGCAGAAATGTTGGATTTCTTTCTCAAAAACAGCTTGAATGTAGCAGAATCAAAGTTATCCACTGCAAAACATCTCCACGATGTCTGTAGAGACATGGAAATATAATTGTATTGGAATGATGGATACACTTCATCCTTGACCATATTTTAAAAAAGACAGAAAGGTAATAAAAGTTGGGCTGTGAGACCATTCAGTCCCCCAGCTTTTCTGAGGTTTCCTTTGAGGGTTTTTCTAAATACCTGTATGAGACAGGCAGCTGCAGGAATCTGTCTGTTGAAGTGTTTCTGTCTTTGCTTTTGCTGCACCTTCAGGGCAAAGCCAGAGCCTAAAATTCCCTGCGAACAACAACAAAGTGGAGATTTTTTTTTCTTTTTGCTTATTAATTCCATTTTAATCCGACAAATATGAGCATGAATGTGGGCCAAAAACTGAGAAAACATGAAATGTTTATTGGAAAAACATTTCATTTTCCTAGTCATGCAAACATTGATACAAAAAAGAGCACAAAACGTGGATTTAAACACTTTTGTAACAGTCTTCTTTTTACCTTTAAGAGACTTGACAATGACTAAAATATTTACTGACAAAACCATTTCATTTATGTCATTTCAACTTAATTCTTTTAAATAAAAAAGAAAAAAAAACATAGATCTCTTTGGAGTTTATATTACTTTTGGACTTGCATTTGGTAATTTTTAAAAACAACAACTGAGTATAAGATAGTTGTTACTGTAAAAAATAAAATAGTGTTTTTTGCTATTTTTTGTAACAACTGACTCTTCATATTAGAGCAACTATTCAGAACATATAATCATCCACATCAAGCTTTCAAATCCACATGAGATATTTTTAATCTAGATTCTCTTAAACTGAAGTTGTTTCATACAATGTGTGACAAGCCCCTGAGCCATTTAATGTTCACATAAAGCTTGTAAAACTAAGACAGTTTTCATTTAAATGTAACAGCCAAACTGTAAAAAAAACCTGTAATATAACAAACTAAAGGTGAGATCAAAACATGTTAAACAGAGCACAAAGCAGCCCTGTAAAATAGCAACATGTGATACAGAAAACTTCTGCCACTCCTGCTCTTGCTATTTTGCTGTTTAATTGAAAAAAAGTTTTATTGTACAGACCAAATGGCCATCACTCTATATATATGATGAAGGATTACACAATGTGCAATATCTGTTTGTTCTTACTTGCATTATACTGAAGAAAAACTATTTTGTCTGCCTTGTTTTTTCCTTTCCCAAGGCAAAGTACAAAATGTCCAACAAAATACAATGGACACACAAATACAAGTTACAAATAAAACCTGCCCAATGACTGCTGGAGGTGAACACCAGCCCTCGACCCTGCAAGGATAAGAATGTATAGGCAATGGATGGATGGATGGATGGATGGATGGATGGATGGATGGATGGATGGATGGATGGATGGATGGATGGATGGATGGAGAGATTCCAAATGTACCAAATGTTGCCAACAAGCCAAGTAATCCACTCATACAATGAAATTTAAGGAAATCAATAAAATTATGGGGAAAAGGTTAACAAAAGTTAAGGGCAGAAATTTGCGATGACGGAAATGTATCAGTGGGTCCTCTTTATACCACCAGATGATCAGTTCTTTCCATCATTTTTTTTCTCACTGTATACAACTCAGTTTTTTTTTTACTTTCTTCGTTTTGAAACCAATTATGTCAGAGATGAGGTGAGAAGCAGATTTGAAGGTAGATGCACTTGTGTAGGCTGCTGGCTAGACCCCAAAGCAGAGATGAACTGGTGATGGGTTGAAACAAGCATATAATTTGCTCTAGTAACAACCAGAGAATAAAAATGTATTCAGGAATTGGTGTTACATAAGGGCCAGTGACACAGTGGGGATCACCAGAGAATGAGGACAGTACTTTTGGACTGATGACGAGAGGGTTTTAGAGCTCCTGACATGAAGAAACGATCCCTGTGGGTGGATCCTTCTATTTAAACCCGACCCCTGTGGTCATCTGATCATAACCTGACAAATTAAGAGTTTTTTTGTCTGTGTGTTTGAGACTGGTATCTTAATTGGAAATCCACACTTGTTTCATCTTCAGATTCTAATTAAGAATGTCCAAGTACATTTCTCCATTGCTTCTTCCTTCATTTACATCCAGTTTGCCAGTACTATATACTGAAAGACAGCATAAATCATGACGCTCCCAAATCCATGATGCTTGTGTGATGCCCACTGGTGTGTGCCAACAATAGGGAAAAAAGGAGCATGCATTTCTTTAAATGTTTATGGGGTTATGATAAGTAGCTATTTTATTTGTTGTTAACAGGGGTTAATTACAATGGGTGTAATAACGGTGTTTCACCAGTAGGTGGCGCATGGAGACTCTGAGCTGCCTGTTGCGCTGCCGTTTCTCATAAGCTGATAGAAAATGGAGTAACACGGACTGCCGTGTGCTCATTTACATGCTGTTCTTCAGGTGAGAATAACCTTCAAGTTTATTTTAACAAAGTACCTTTTTCATTTGGTACTGCTCGAGAAATGTTTAGGGAAATGCGTCAATGTGTTAAAGATATTGGAAGAGTTTTGTTGTGTTTCGGAGCCAGCAGCGGCTAGAGGGAGTAGCCAACATGCGGGTTACGTAGGTGCAACCACTGAATTAGCATTCACTTAATTAAAGTTGTTTAAATTCAAAGATAGTTATGCCAGTTTACAATAACTGTAACATAAATGCCTATAAAATATGTCACTGTGTGTGATTAAATATGCATACAAAGTGCAGTGAATTGAAGGGTCATGTTAAGTGAGGGAATTGTGACAAAATATGATGTTACAGGATTATTTCTGGTTCAAGGAAAGCTAATGTTGTTGTTTATGTCTATGTTGGAATATGTCAATGTAGGTTATATATACATTAAATTACTGAACTATCAATTGGGCTGTATTGACAGTTAAATGGGCTGGTTTGTTCAAAAAATAAGCTGAGAGAAATTGAAGTAACAGAGTCTGCGTCTCCTGGGTGCTCATTTACATGCTGTTTTTCAGCTTCATCTGCTGCTGACCGATCCAGAACCCTGGTACCCGTTACACTTGCGAGAGCCATTCCTTCTACAAATATGGAGTGCAGAATTTAGGAAGACTACTTTCTTACAACTGGCTTGACTATCCTTTGGAGTAAACTTCAATAAGCTTGAACATGCCTTTTTTCAGCAGTGGGGTCGTGTACAAGTGAGTGTATATAAAGAACACTGTGGTTGAGGCCACTGCTTATTTATTTAAAGAGAAAAACTGTACCCAATAATTCCCAGTATAAGTAACAGTTTCCTGGCTCTTCGTCAACTCTTTTGATTATTCTTTTGAATCTTCTTGATATCTTTCTGTCGCTAGCAGCCCCAAAAATGGCGCCTGTAGCACATCCGCTAACAAGATCAATCTAAGCACATGCTATACAATAACCAATAGGCATATTGTATATCCGTGTAATGGGCAAAAGCTCATCTAAATTATAATAATATTTTCTACCACAACACCCAGTTCCAACACTAATCAGCTTTATGAAAAAAACATAACTAGAGGCTAATTAGAAGCTAAGTCTCACACATGCTAAACATGCAGCAATGACACGGATGGTTTTCTGACTCAATGCTCAACGCTTTTATAACTAGAGCACCTAGGACAATGCTTTTTAGTAGCACTTTGTTCTTATATTGTTTCAAAAACCATTGTTAATTGCTAATAATTGCAAACAATATTTATAGGAAGATATAAGTTGGGGGGGAGGGGACAAAAAAGACATCGTGCCAAAATGTCCAAAAATGGCACATTTGGAATTTTTGCCTGGAATTTTATCAACTAATACCTTTTCAAAATGTCTATGCTTCATTTGTTTGGAATGAAACTTGGTGCCGTAAGTAAGTAAGTGGTCAGAACCTGTTCTGTGGATTGCTAGAGGTTCTGGGTTCCAACTGCATGCTTCTAAGGAAAAGCCACATTACATCATGTATTCCATTAGAATTGATTCTTTTTATTCTTTCACTGTGTGCCATATGTTTTTGCTCTTACTCAGTAATACAAATGTTGATTTTTAGACCTCTAGAGTATTCTCTGTGATATTACCTCTGTTCTGATACCTGAACCTGTTAAATACACCATGTAGTTTCTGAGATATACAGAATTCATTTTGGCGGAGTCATTTTTGAGAACTCTCCAAAAAAGAGGCTTGCTGATCAATAAGAGCTCTGGAACATTCAAAAATGTATAAATAAATCAGTAAGGCATTATTGTGAAGATATACCTCTGTGCTTTTACCAGCCATATCACACTGTTTAATACTTTAATAATAATTAAAAAATGTTTTTTCTTTAGTCAATATTAAACCATATGATACTGATTTGCACATAGGAATGATTTCTAAATACTGACATATTTCTGTTAGTTTCTTTGCCTTTTATAGCTTTTTGCATATTATATTCTTCATGTGTTTAATACTTAATCCATGTGTTATTAAAAACGTTTTACCCAAATCCTAATTCGTGGATTCATTTGCTCAATTCTTTTTTAAATGTGGATAGCTTGGAGTGTTCAATAATTATTTCAGTTGCTGTACATGAACAGAAATTGTCCTTCAAATTTCTGGGATTTAGAAGCATGGCTCTGCTATATAATTAATTTCTGGCTATAAGTGTTCAGCAGCCAGTCAGTCACAAATATCTGAGCTATTGATTAGTTTCAGCTTATTTAGTGTACCTGTTCAATATTATTCTATTTCAATAGACCTTTGTTCATTTTGTACTAAATAAACAAAGGAAATGTGTGTTTACATGTAATATCGCAAAAGCACAGGCTCAAATTTTCAACCATAAGTTCCCATAATGAATGTCAATACACTTTTCCCCCAGGTAAATTTCTTCTGATCAGTGTTATAGAGAGCAAACAGAGAAATGTTTGGGAGCAAAGCTGGCTTGATTGACATGCCTGGGAGTCTATAATTTAGTGACTTATGAGTCACAGAGAGACAAAACACCTGTGAACTTCAGTCGCATGTAAATTATTTTGACTCATGGCTTTTATCTTGCTGTCATCTGTCGGTGGAATAGGCAATCCATCTCTGACAGACAGTTACACTGTTGTTAGTTATGTTAGCTATGTTGTCTGTTGTACTCAATTTTCTTTTCTCCATAATTATGGCTTATGGCTTACAATAATTTAACTACCAAACTCTCACAATGAAGATATCCATAATTGGCATTTTCACAAAACAACAAATCATACTGAGTGCATCCACTTACTGCAGGCAGAGCAAAAAAAGATATAGCAAACACAGAGAAGCAGGAAGCAATGGTCTTCCCAATCCAGGTTTGAGGCACTTTGTCTCCGTAGCCAATTGTAGTCACAGTCACCTTTAAAATGGAAAAATAGAAGAAAAAAATGTTTATCCACTATAAATACAAGAGATTTTTGTTTTAAAACCACTAATACAATCATGCAAGTAAATTCATTGCAGTTCTTATGTGCCTGTTCTTCACAGTTGTTCAGTTGTGTGACAAAGTGGTTCAGTTTTTCTTTTCCTCTTGCCCCTTATACATGTTTCTGATTTATTTAATATCTCTTATAGTCTATAGTTGGTCATAATACTTTTAATTTAAACATTTCTGCCGTAACTTTTCTTCACTCATTATACTGCGTTTGTATTACGTTGCAGTCTATGTCCATGCATATGTTTTATTTAAAACTAACTTCTAAAGCATTAGATGCATATGAATGTTTCTTTTGTTTCTGAGTACATTTCTGGTAAATTACTTCCTTGTTTCTTTTTACTCACCATTGTTTGTCACTTTTAGATGCTCCAGCTGGAGCAAATGTATGGGATGGGCCGGCCCAGTATTTCCTGCTTAATTGGGTGTCTGATGTCACTGATTGCATCACTGGGTTCTACCAAATGGATGGTTTTTTGTTTGCTTTTCTTTATAGTCACCTTTTGAGCTGCCTGGTATAACTCGTTGGTATTTCAAATCCAGTAGTCAGACTACAGTTACTTATAGAAATTACTTTGCGTTACGATCTTCTTTTGGAATTTAAGTGTCTTGCCCAGTGATCGCCATTTCTATGCGATAGTATCAGCAGCGACAGAAATGTAAACAGTGGAGGGAGGCGCGCATTTTGTTGGTGGAAAAACATAAACTATTTTGAGTTTCTGTCGCCAAGTCCGATTATTATAAGCGGCTTTGGGCTTGTTTTGTTTTTTAAAGTCACTTGCAAATGTAATGAGTCGCGGGTTGCGCCTTTTTGGGCTCGTTTTTGAACATGTAATTGCTCATTTGGGCTTGGAAATAAGCAGAGACTCATAATAAATCCCAGAATTTGTCTGTCATTAAGGTAATTTTAGTCAGGCTCTTTCTGTCCATCATTTTCCGGATGATCCATACCGCTCTGTCTTTGTTAATGTATGTCAAGTTAATAACTTGGGGGCTTTAAAATCCTTCTTAGAGTTTTCCAGACAATAGTGGACGACACAAAAACACACACAACTTACTAACGTTTTTTTGTAATGTTGCAACCATTAAAACATCTCTTCAGTTCAACCTTATAAGTGGAGATACATTGATGTATGATGTCACCATTATAAAATAACTTGCTATTAAGTATTGGCAAAGATTAATGTAATTTTCACAGGTGGCGGAGCGTTGCTGTTTGCAGCTGCTGAAAGTAACTAAGAAGTTACTTTAATGTAACTTAGTTACTTTCCAAATCAAGTAGTCAGTAATCTGTTACTTTTTCAAGGAGTAATTAGTAATCTGATTAAAGTTACTTTCTCAAAGTAACTATGCCATCACTGATTATTGTATAGTCTAATGAAGTGCAGGTGTGTTGCCAATTTGGTATAAGATCAGTAAGATTTCAGATGCTTGAGATAGATTTCAGAGCCTAAAAAATGCTAAACAATAAAATTGACCAGAAGACCCTGGAATTGCCAGCTGATGCTGTTTTCTGTTCACCTGTTTTGACCCTTTGACTACATGACCTCACACTCGGACATTAGGTTTCCTAAGTGAAGATTAAAAGAACAGCTTATGTTAGTTGCCAATTGTCACAACACCATGTTTGACCTACAGTGCACTGCACATGGGATTCCCTTGACATTTTTTCACAACCAACAACAGTCTCTTATCTTTTGATTGTATATGATAAACTAACTCCCACAAAGAAGGGCATAATTGTGCATTTTAGTCCATTCTTCATCGAAAAAAAACAACTCAAGCTGACTTGAATGGCAGAAGGGCTGGACACCATCTGTGAGAATTAGCGGTGCACATCGATTTACAAGTCTTGCAACATGTTCTCAGTTAGATTTAGACTTGGTTTTCTTATTCAAATACATAAATATAGATTGATCTGAACCATTTAATCCTGACTCTGGCTTCATGTCCAGGGCCATTGTCCTGCTTATATGAGAACGTCTGGCCCAGTTTCAAGTGTTCTACAGCCTCTAATACCTGGTAGCACTGTCATCCTCTATTCAGCTCTGAGAAATTTGTCCAGTACTATGCAGACATGACCATGTTTCACAATATTAACATTATGTTTAGGGTGATCTGTAAATTTAGTTTGCTCCACACATATGATTTGCAAATATGCCAAAAAAGTAATTTTTTTCTGCCATCTGACTAGACTATTTGCTTGCTGCATCTCTTAAATGGCTTTTAGCAAACATTTTGTGGCTTTGTTTTAACAATGGATTTGTTATTTGTTGGGTCAACGTTCATAAGATGTTTTGATGATGATCAAATGTTTTTGGTTGTTACATCACATTATTTTTTTTTATATTAAAGGGTCAAAACACTGCATGGATGCTCTTTAAATATACTGTCCTTTTCTCTCTCAACAAACACGTTGTTGACTAAATCAGAAGCACACATCTAGTTCAAGGTGATAATTATAAAACCTGAATATCCTTTCTCCTTAAAATATCTATGCTTTTAGTACATCTATTTAAATTGATTGTAAGAGGCAATAGTCCTGTCCTATCTTCATTATAATGCTGATGTTCTCCTATTCAATAAAATATTTCATTATTTAGGCATACATGGAACATTTACACACGTCATGAAGACATTTTTTGTTTTTGACCGCTTCTATAGCAATCTCTGTGAATTGAACTTGATTTATTAGTTGTCTGTCAGCAGTTCTTCCATAGCTGACTAAGGCAGTGTAATGAATAAACTGCCTCTTGATATTTGGGATCTGTAACACAGTAATCTGCTGGGAAATACCCCCACCCGTCGGCCAGTACAGTAGGTAACGAGGCAGACTTTGGACACAAGCCACTAGAGAGACACTGCGGTCCAGCAGTTTGCATGGGAAATTCCCCTGCTGCTTACATCTGGCAACAACCAAATAAAATAATAATGGATAATATTGTAATAAATGCCAAAAACATAATCATGGCCGACTTAAACATAAATAGGCCAATGAAGTAATAGCTTGCCAATAAGGTAAAATGTTTTTTGAACACGTAACATACTAACATGTCAATACAGCTGCAAGTTATAGCTGCATTACATATCTTTTGTAAATATATATATATATATATATATATATATATATAGATAGATAGATAGATAGATAGATAGATAGATAGATAGATAGATAGATAGATAGATAGATAGATAGATAGATATAGATATTTGTTGATATATATATCTAGATATTTGATATATATCTATATATCTATATATATAGATATATATGTAGATATATATATCTATATATATAGATATTTGTTGAAATTGTCACTATGTCATGACAGTAATCTATGAGATAAATAAATCTGTGAAAAACAATTGTTTTATTGCATTTTAAATGTAATTCACTTTATTCCAGTTAAACGGGCCACATTATTACATCATGTGCAGTTTTTACATTAAAAGTTTTTGTTACATTAATGGTTAACACACATCAAAATCTCAAGATGAGAAAAAGTTGGCTTCAGTATAGATTTCTCATCATTGTAAAAGCACAACTTACTTCGTCACTTGATCTGCAGCTATAATAGATACATGCCTATATTTTAAAAGGAATTAAGAAGCAAGAGTGGAATCTATAACACCTGTGGTGACTTGATTTCAATGGCTTTCCAACCATTACAAATATACTTAATTGTCAATTTTGAAAAGGGTTAAATTAGATGGCTTCATGTTATCTACAGGTTGCTCTTAGATTTTAAACCGTTGTTTTTTTTTTTTTTCTTTCTGACTACGAAGACGTAAAATATTGTATTTATGGTCAAAAGGCAAAAAACAGGAATAGTTTATAGGCCTTAGGCCAAAAACTGTCAAGGTCTAGCATGGGTACTGAATTAATAACTCCTTTTATGTTGTATGGCTTTGCTTGTTTGTGTAGCTTACAGTCACTTCCTGAAGAACTACAGCGTAACTTATTTTTGAGAAAAATACTCAAAACAACTCTTGCTCTTTGTAATAAATTCCCAGTCTTCCTGACCACAATGTTGAACTTTTACCTTGTTGGTTCTCTCTCACATGTTTCTGCTGTAGAAGAACCAAAAACAAAATCACTATGTGTAAAAATGGATAAAAAAATCCATCAACCGAAACTTTTATTTATGTAAGAAAGGTTATTGACTCAATTGGACATGTGTGTGCTTTTAAAAGAGTCCCTTAAGTTTTTGGAAAGCTGAAGTTCATCCCATGTTCTCTTCACTATTTGTGTTTGTGCCTGCATTAGCAGCCCACTGGATCTACCCACGAGTTTACACACTCCTACTTCAACAACAAAACCACAGAGAAAACACAGACTGTGTTTGACCTCTCACAGTTGAAGAAATACAGCCCAAAGGTAGTTAAGGGTTCTTTAAAAAGAACAATATTTTTAAAATATGATCATAATCAAAGATCAGAAGTAAATCTATTATTCAACAATATAAGTGAAGTCATTTCCAGCTATAAGGTAAGTAATAGCAAAAGATAAACGTTTTGTTTTTGTTCAGTTTTTTTAGTCACAGTCAAATGTTTCATATCATAAAAAAAAAAAAACCTTTCACATGAGCTACAGAATACATATCCGGTTTTCAAATAATTTCACTCACTAAGGGAAAAGAGCAATCCAAAAACTACTCTGTTTGTATGTGAAAAAGGAATCACCCTCTTCTAAATCATGAATGGACTATAATTAATATAAAAAAAAATCATTAATGACATATTAACTTTGTTAGTCACACATTTGGAATTAATAAATCACTTATGCAGAATCTTTATAATAAAAGGAGAAAACAAAAAGATCTCTAAATACTTCATCCTGCTTTGATCAAAAGGAATTCTAGAACAGATGAGAAATATTGTCCTTGACCTCTAACAGTCTGTAAAAGTTATAAAGTTATTACTAGGAGTTTGTGACTTTAGTGAACTATAGCGAGTTATAATCCACAAATAGAGAAAACGTAAAGTATTGGTGAAAATTCCCAGGAGTGGTCAGTTAACTAAAATCAATCTATGATTGACAGGGTCAAGCCAACAGGTTTCTTTTGACTGGGAGTAATATTAAAGCTTCAAAGTGACTCAGATAAAGTCCTGATTTTATTCTTATTGACAATCTCTGGAGGCAGCTAAATATTAGGGTAATGGCAAGTAGGCCGTCTGGCCAGAAAAGCTTTGAAGCTCATTACTAAACAAATTTCATCAATTAAAACATGAAAAAATCTGGGTGATAATTATAGGAAGGGTTTAATTAGGGATGTAATTTTCAAAGTAATGTCATCTTAACAACAAATAATGAGTATGCATGTTGTTGAAGCATGGTTTGAAACACTCACAAAGTGACAGTTAACCTGTTGAAAACTTTCTTTAAGCTTAGTATTTTCATATGCTTTAAAATTATGCCATAAAATGTATTTTCCATATGAAATTAGACA
Organism: Alfaro cultratus; assembly: GCA_903066825.1. Lineage (NCBI taxonomy): Eukaryota > Metazoa > Chordata > Actinopteri > Cyprinodontiformes > Poeciliidae > Alfaro > Alfaro cultratus. The sequence goes on from CAEFZX010026807.1 coordinate 25,750, forward strand.
ACCACTCTTCAATCTGCCTTTAGCAACTAGAGCAATCCTGAACTAGTGAGAAAGAAGCAGTAAATACAATTCATTGAGCAATAAAAAGCAAATTTTAATGGAGAATTACTAAACAAAAATAATGCCTCAGTGCAGCGAAGTGACATAATCTGTTAGGTACATCTTTAGCAACTTGGCATTTTATTTGCTTGCTCTGCAATGTGAATCACACCGCTTGTTTATGCAAAATCTAAAATGTTATCCACACTGCAATAAATCATAATTTGGACAGTGGATGCTGTAAAGATGCAGCTTCAATATTTCTTCAAGTGGTTAATGTGTGTCTTTTTTAAATGAGATAACAATGCAGATGAATTTGACATTATAAAAGGAGCTATTAGTTAAGGAACTACATTATTTTGATGCTGCTTATCTTTATTTAAATCAACCCATTTAGCTATGGGTCATTTAGAGAAATGCCTCACTAAAGATTAGCAGTTTCTGTGTTTAAACTGTTGTAATTGTTAAAAGGTGTGTTACAAATCAATGCAGTCCTAATTACAAAATTTTTTTTATTTGATCAAACATTGTATAAATTGAAACAAGTTTAAAATGTATATACACTAAGTATACATCTTTGAGTCTCATCCCAAAGATGAGACTCTGACTCAGTAGAGTCATGTGACTATTGAAATGATGAGGTGGTGTTTGGAAATTGAAGATTCTGATTAAGCAGGTGATAATCTCCTATGAACAACACCCTGCTGCCGGGTTTAGAACTGGCAGACAAGAAGTGGAACATGGGAGCAGAAAAACTCCAACAGATGAGCAGTAACTTAAACAACATTACAAATGTTGAAAATACACTTTGAAAAACAGTACTTCATGTGTTTATTTCTTGTAACAAGTGTCTGATCACGTTGTCTTGATCATTTTAAATAGTAATTTGAAAGACTGCATTTCATACTTATGTACTCTTAATTGATTATGAAAACTGCAATGATCATTCGAAAAAAATAAAATAAAATATGACAGAAGTGACTAAAACCAAGGAAAAACCTTACATCTCACATTGTAGCTGGAAACTTTAGTCCACTCTGTTGAAGTTATTTTTCATGCACATTTCTCTTTTGGTTCCATAATAGAAATTCAATCAAGTTGAGATACTAAATTTAGTTGGGCCATTGCAACATTTTGATATGTTCAAGCTCCAACAAAGCTGAAACCTCGGCTTCTGCAGACTGGTAAAGTACTATTAATTTGATTCAGGTGTGTTGAGCCAGGGATAACTGCAAACCATTCTGGAAACTGGTCCATTAGGCCTGGAGTGATAAATCCCAGCCATAGAGTCTGACATGTATGATGTTTTTTTTTTTTCCTTTTTCTTTTAATACTACATTGTCTGACTTGGGTGTGAATTTGCTGAGACATCCACCACAACTTTTTACTTTTTTTTTTAATCTCCAAAATGATTAAATTCAAATTAGTCAGAAATAGCCTAACAACATTTCCTAGATTTATGGACAACAGCAATTACTGGTCACCTTAGTTGATGATCAAATAATCAGATGCATTAACTCAGCTACTATTCTTCATAAATACCACAAGGGAGTGATTAGGTTTTCCCATAATTATAGACATATACAAACAGTCATAATCAGTAGAGGTAGTCTTACCACTCCCCACCACAACGCATCTGCATAGTTTCCAAAACCAGTGGAACCTGTGCTATCAGCTGCATCCTTTTCTGCCAGGTAGACAAAGTATGAGGAGAAGATCAGGCTCAGAAACCCAATGTACAGAGTGGTGATCAGCTCCTGAAATACAAAAGAACCAAAACAATAGTCACTTCAATCTTAAACCAAATATATTTTTAAGGTAAACTACTATCTGATAGTTATCACTTCCCAGAGGTGTCAGTTTTATTAATCTTATCTGCTCATGGTTCCTCATACTGTATATAAGTGTTATCCAAATGGCAAATGGATTTGAATATTCATGTAAACATGGTATGTGAATAAGATTAAAATGTCTCTCTATCCCATGTGCTCTCTTTAGTCATTCATCAGTTAAAAAGATGCCTTTTCAAATGGGCATTTTATTCACTTGCCTACCCTTTAACAGCAGCCTAAAAATCATCTTAGATTTTTAGACAGTCATTCTGTCCTGATGACAGAAGGACATCAAGACAGAAGTCATTCTGTGGTTATTGAATATTGTTATTCAATATTATCTTGAATAACACTGAATAGACAAAACTTCTCCCAACAATTATGTCCATGCTTTTACAAATAAGGCCATAACATCTTCTCAGTGAAATTTAGTGTCTGCCTTGGGAACTTTTTAAAATTGAAATATTAGTTGTTGGGTGTATGATAGCATGTTTTTGAAAAATATTTTGAGAGATTGCTAAAAGTGTTAACCTCATGCAATGGGCTGCTGGAGTCTCGACTTTCTATAAGCTTGCGATTTGGCCAGGTTACTAGAAACTTTCAAATTAATGCTTTATTTATGACAAGCACATTTAGTTTTTATCTCAACCTACCTACAGTCAAGGAAAATATACAGGAGGGTTACTGCACAGAGAGAGTTTGAATATGTTCTGGTATTATGCCAACTTAATGGTGCAGAACTTAGTTCTGCTGCAGAAAGACGAAAGATAAAACTGTTATGTGCTGGGTTGTTTTGAGGTTTGTTTATTGTGTTCCTGACTCTCTTTTCTTTCTTTGATTTAATCAGTCTGATTTGATCCAGTGCATAACTTGTCCCTAGTTACTCCTCATTACTCTAGTATAATTCTGTTTTTATGTCTAGCTATTCTTTAGTGTTAGATTTATTTCCTAGTCCCCTGTGTACTGCTGGCTGCTTTTTCCCCTTACACCTGCAACCCGTTGGCTAATCAGCCCAGGTCTTTTGTTCCAGCAGTCACCCTCACAGTTTCTAAACCCCTCTCTTGCAAACACTCCTCGTTGGTTCCTCCTGTAATATCCTGTTGCGCCCCCAACCCCCATTTCTTCCCTGTTAGCATTTTTCTTGGATTTTTGATTTTTCCTCTGCTCTGACTTCCTGTGCTCCTTTGTAAGTTTTTCATCATTTCCTTCACCTTGACCCATGCTTCCAACCCTTGTCTGCATTTTGGAGTTCACCAACAAACACCTCATGATAAAAACAATGCTTTCAAATTTAAATATACTGCTCAAAAAAATAAAGGGAACACTTAAACAACACAATATAACTCCAAGTAAATCAAACTTCTGTGAAATCATTGGTTAATA
>CAEFZX010026809.1:0-26054 GCA_903066825.1 Alfaro cultratus
TCAATAGTCATGAAAATAAAGGAAACTCATTGAATGAGAAGGTGTGTCCAAACTTTTGGTCTGTACTGTATATATATGACTGTCGTGTGTGCGTGTGTGTGTGGGTGTGTGTGTGTGGGTGTGTGTGTGTGTGTGGGTGTGTGTGCGCGTGTGTGTGTGTGTGTGTGTGTGTGTGTGTGTGTGTGTGCAGAGGCATATTATTTAATTCCCATGAAGCAATATGATCCACGGTGTATGTAGAATACTAATTAACTGTATACACACACCTGTTTTATGATTTCAGATGAATTCAAGACATAGACCTAAATGCAGTTAATGCATTTAGTTACAAGTTATTTAGTCATTTATATTTCGTGTTCTTTATTGATTAATGTCAGACTAATTTCATGTCCTTGTCTATATAAATTCCTTCTAAATGAAGCACTCATCTGCTGACACTTTGCTGGTTTTTAAAAATGACGCCTGGGCTGAGTTGATTCCTCACATAAATCTCACCTCATTTACTGCTTTTCCCACCTTAAGATGTCCCCCAGGGACCTGCTTCCCCTCCTGCAACATGTTTTAAAGAACATTTTATTAATATAGCCAGTGTGACATACTTGGAGTAGATTGAGTCGCGGTCCTTATCCACTTTTCAATCCCTCCTCTATCCTCTCTGCTTCTTTCTCTTCCTGCTGCCATGATGAATTCCTTATTAGGCCTGTGGTTCATATTATCACTGCAGTAACAGCTCAGTGATCAGTAATTTATTTTTCAGACCTCTGCATAGCAATTACCAAATGAAGGTTATTATCAGAACTTTGTGTTTGCCCTGTGTGAGTTCCGTGCAGAATACCAAGCGGAGATGAGATGTTCTGTCACCGCGAAGGAACCTGTTTCCCCCGTACCTTTCTCAGAACCCTCTCCTTTAAGGGCAGTTTAGTGTGGGTGTTTGGGCAGTAGATTGTAACTGTATAGCTGCATTGCTTTGTTGCTCCTTTCTGGGTGACAATGTTTTTGAGAGAAGTTGAGGGAACATCTAATCTTGCTAAAACTAGCTTTGTGGCTTGATTTTTTTCTCTGTGTGTCTCAGATCTTCCTCAGTCCATATACCACTGACTCTCCTGATTCCTTTCTGAAATGGAAATCGATCTTTATGTAACATTTCTCTGTGCAACTTTTTTGGCTTACATTTTTGAATGCAGTCCATCTGTTGACTGTCATGCATGCCGTGTATCTGCCATGTATGGAGGTGTGTTTGATGGTGACATGGTGCTGTATGGGTTAATGTTTAATATGAAACCCTCTCGTTAGGAGACAGGAAACTTTTCCAAGCTGTTAGCGACAGCAAGCCAAATTAATCCGCTTTGTAACAAAGCAAATTCCCCCATTGCTGACCCCTACAGACACACACGCACACCCACGCACACACACAGACACACACACCATACATACACACACATTGGTTACTAAGATGGCAACAGTCTTACAGTCTTAGACTAATCACAGTCTGTATTCAAAGGGATTAGAGGCAGATAGCCCTAGCTGGACAGTTCAGATTTTAGCCCTTAGACACACATACACAACAAGAGGATTAAGGTTTTAAAAAACATGCATTTGCTGAATAGAGCCCTTACAACCATAAAAAACAAACAAACAAACAAAAAAAAAACATATGGAGCTGAGAAAAAAAATAATGGGTTGAAAGCTTACATTGGGGCAGAGTAGCTGCACTGTACTCTAATGTTTCTGCTAACTGCGTTCTTCTCTTCTTCCTGACAAAAGGTAATTTTCACCAAGAATTCAGGGAGTAAAAAGCCTCACATATAATTACTTGACATGAAAAAGCCAAAATCAGGTTTCCAGTTCTCCCTATACCCAGCTTTTCACACGGCACAAAAGGCTTGAATAATGGGTGAGAAGGCCCAGAGCCCAGGCAGGTTGGTAATCCAACACTGCTTAGTTTCTCATTGAATTTAAAGGTTGAAGAGAGGGAGGTTTTCTTCAATAATGCCTTGAGCATCAGCCAACCTGAGGATAACCTGAGGTGATAGTCGAGTTCTGCTCGCTGTACCAAGTCCCAGCAAAACCTAGATAATACCAGAAGTGATAGAGCCATAATCTGCAATCTGCAATCATGTCCGCTCTTATAGTTGCCTCACTTTGTGTTTTTAAGGACTCCAATCTTGGTTAGAATTATGTTATAATTGTTTGAGCTACTTTAAATGACCAGGGACCTCATGTGTCTACTAATGGTGCCTTTAAACAATTTATTTATATTATTTTTATTATAATTATCTTATTTTTATTATTAGTAGTAGTAGCACAGTTGGAAACAAAATTCAAGCAGGGGCCATTGGAATGATTATCTGGACATAAGATGATTTAAGTAACTAAAGCAAAATTTAGCTCCAATATATAAAGCAAACTTCGGTTGGATAAACATGAAGGTGATGTAACTTTAATCTGTGCAGCACCACAAGACAGGATAGATGAATGGATAAATGGATCGGCAGGTTGTTTCATTAGAACATTAGTTTGGGAAACAGCAATATGAAAATTCAGTCCTCAGGTAAATTTAAATTCTGACAGCCAGTTTATCTGAAATTAGGCCCATAGGTCAAGCTCAATGTCAGGTAATATAAAGCTTTTTTTTGTTGCTGACAATCCTTTTGGATGAAAAAAAAATCTGTTCTGTATCTCACTAACATATTGCTTTAATTTAATGTTTATAAAGTTTAAGTTTTTAAAGGTCTTTTTTCTTTTTTTTTTTGTGGGCTCTAGTGTCCCTTATTTTGACAGTAGGCTGACAGGAATGGGGTAAGGAGAGGGGGGAAGACATGCGGCAAATGCCGCTGGGTCTGGGAGTCGAACCCGCAATGGCCGCGTCGAGGACTCAAGGCCGCCAAATGTGGGTCGCTCTATCCCCTACGCCACCACGGCACGCCCTAAAGGTCTTTTTTCTTCCAACAGAAGGAATTTGCACTGCTGTGATGAACCAAATGGACGCTCCTTATGTGGCCGTTATGCATAAAACTACTGCATTGGTCTGTTAAATTAAATGTCTAGAAAGAGTCAAATGACAATCTAAAAAGATGAACATAGAATTTTATATGTGGGATATTTTAGCGCAATCAATGGCTTTTGTTCTCTATGTCTGCATATCAGCTGAGTTTTTTTTTTAAAATCATTGTATGGGAAGTTTTGACCATAACTTCTCTGAGATACAAACCTCTGACATGAGGAATCAAGCACAGCAAAAGAGATCAACTATGGTTACACATAGTTCTGTACGCCTATGTTTCATCTCTCTATTATATCCCAGTCTTATGTAACTTTACACTCTTTTGTCCTCCTTTCCGTGCTTCAATCTGCAGGTGCTGATCTGTTTTCTAACTGCACAGAAGAGTGTAAGGCCCTGGGGCACTCTGATCGCTGCTGGATGCCCAGCTTTGTGCCCTCTGATGGGCGCCAGGGTCTAGACTACCGCAGCAACCTCCATGTGCCCGGCATGGACTCAGTCCCAGATACAGAGGTATTTGAAAGCCAGGAGCAAATGACAGATAGGTCATTCTCCACATTTGGTAAAGCGACGCCTGTCCGTCACCAACACCTTTTCCATCCCCTAAATCACCACCACTTTTTACAAAACCATCAACTCAGCCCCCACCAAGGCTCACTAGAGCAGGAAATGTTGGAAGTATTTCTGCCTAGCTCCAGAGCTTATTTAAGTAAGTATTCTGTTTTAAAAAAAGAGCCATTCTCTGATCTTGCAATCAAAGAAAAAAGCTCAAATTGAGTTTTAGACTGATGATAGAAATTAATTTCAGATCTGGACCCTGTCCTCTGAGTGTTCAGCTAACTCTTGCTTTTTTCTCAAGCATTTGCTCTACATTTGACTGTGATGACCAACTATTTATGTTCTTTGTAACACAATAGTTGGCAAATGATTGCTGCCGAGTGTGTAGATGCACACTCATTGTTGAAAATGTCAGTTTTTTTTTGTGATATAAAAATAATTTCCAACATTTCCCCTCTTTAATGTGACTGGTCTCACTTGCAGTTCAACTAAAAAACAACCAAGTCTTTCAGAAGAGAAAATTAAGAAAATGATCTACAGCAATTTGCTTGAAACATTATTATTATTATTATTATTATTATTATTATTATTATTATTATTATTATTATTATTATTATTATTATTATTATTTCAACACCACTTGATACCACTTTAGCCTTCAGTCTTCTGATTATGTCCAGATTAGCCAGAAATTATAGAAAATCTCACAGTACAGCAGTAAAGCTCAGCTGTACAGGTAGGAGTTTCCTGACAGCTAATAATTTGCATTCTTTGCCGAATACTTGGTTTGCAAAGAGGTAAGAAAGGATCACAGAAAATCCCCAGAATTACATTTAGTTCAACCTGTAATTATTCATACCCTCAGTAAATGTATTTATTAACTACAAAGTTTATTTCTGCTTGGAAATGCGGCAATTCATGAGGGATATCATTTTAGAAAATGCATTATTCCCTTTACATTAAAACATTTACAATGTTATTTACAGCCCTTCTTAACAATGAATGGAAAAATATTTTTCGGCATTAGTTCAGTTCAACTGCATACATATAATTTGTCTGCAGTTTTTGTGTTTTCTCTCAGGACCTCCTGTTGTTAGGTTGTTTTCTAGTTTTGATTCTAATTTTATTATTACTTTGGTTAAATCTGCCTTATTCCTGTCTCTTTTATTTCACTTCCTTCTTAGTGATTCTAGTTAGGTTTATTTCTTGTGTCAAGTCCTTTTTCAGGTACTCTAGTTTGAGTACTCTGTGTTCCTCAGTCTTTATTAGATCAGCCTGGTTTCTGTTTTGTTTCTGTTCAGTTCTTTTTACTATTTAATTTAATGTCTATTTCCTTTTCTCTAGTTTATCATGTTTCTTTAGTCTAGTTATTCTTTAGTTAACAAATTGTTTTCTTTAAAATTAATTTTTAATTTTTGTGAGGTGACCTAATGTGCCCTGAAAGCACCTTTTAAATAAAAATATATATGTTAATTATTACTATAAATACTATAATACTGATAAAAGCAAGGAACCTTGCCATGGTTATTGGTTCATGTGGCGGCAGCCTTTCGGGTATTTATATTAATTTACATCTGTAGTATGAGTGGTGACAGGGCGAACCAGCAGCTGCGCTCTACTTCCTTCAAATTGGGATTTATAAAGGAAAGGTGTGCAGGTATGTGTGTGGCCACGGCTTTATACATCAGAAGTTTTTGTACACTGCACTTTTCTAAATTTGTCCTTACGTCAAGTGTTAGTGTGAAAACTGCGCACTCTTTTATACATGAGGCCCAGGCCTATTGTTCAGCTCACAGCCTCCCTTGTATTTAAGCTTCTCTTTCTCACTCAGTATTTGCCAGATCCTTTGGTTTTCTCCAGTCACTTCCTCGTGCTGCCCCGTGTTCTCCTCGTGTCCCCCTTCCTGGTTTTCCTTCCATGGATTTTTGGTTTTTGTGTTTTTGCCGTGGCTCCCTTTGATTTTTGTAACTTTGTTTTTCCATATTCCTTATTAAATCTTCACTAGCCGCCTCCGTCACCTGTATTTGGGTCCTACAACAGCCATCTACACATCAGGGCATTTCCTCTACTATTTTGCGCCTCCCATATTCTGCTGTCAAAAACAACACAGCACAGCACATCACCAAAAGAAGCCCATTCTAACAGGGAAATAGTTGGTGACAGTAGCATCATAATCTGGGCTTAAATTTCTTCAGATTGAAAAAACTACTTATAGATAACATTAGATGGACAGAACTATCAGAGTTCTAAGAACCCCAAACCTTCAGGTGAAGATGAAGACTGGTTTTATTTTTCAGGATCTCAATGAGTTGAAACATACATTTAAATTAACAAAAGGATAAGTGTAAGAAGAAAATAAAAATAGAAATGAGTCTTTATTCAGAAAGAATAGCTAGGATGCAGAACAATTCCTATTGAAGAAGACTGAATGCTGAAATAGAATCAAAAGGTGGTTATAAAAGCATGAGTTTAAGGGTAATCAAACTTATGGAACTTGTTATTGTATTTTTATTTTTACAATGTGTCTATCTAAACCTACTCAAGTGTCTCCCAGTCAGAAGTCTCCCTAGCAATAGCCTCATGCAGTCTGGCAAATGTCCAGGTCTGGATGGTCTCCCCTCATAATTTTTCAAATAATTCTCAAACTTACTCTGTGTTCAGCTTAGTTCCACCCTTACAGATTGCTCTAAACAGAGATCCCCCCCTCAGTCAGTTTAGAAAGCCTGTATCACTCTTATTGCAGGAAGGGGGAAATATCTAGTGGAATGCACCTCATACAGATTTATTTCTTTCCTGAACACAGATATCAAAATTTTAGCTAAAATTCTTGCGCTTAGTGTTTTGGTATTTTTGCCATCACTCATGTTAAGTCCTGACTGGGTGACTATGGAATTACACAGTGACAATATATCCATTCCGGCTGTGCTCTGCTCCCTACTTTCATTCTCTTCATCTAACTCCATTTTAAACCCTGTAATGAAACATTCACTGAACATATGGGGCCAGTTTAGCGAAAACTTTAAACTCCATGATTTTTCCTTAGTTAAGTCCGATTGCACTTAACCCTCTCCAGGCAGACGTTGCAGATTTGCTTGTTGCTTGATGATTGTTTTGATCATTTTTGACTATTTTGAAAAAAGTCTGAATTGTATATTACTACCCCATATGATCATTTTCTCCAAATATCAGATTTTTCCTGCAACTAGAACTTAATTTGAGCCTGAGAGGGTTAACTGTATCTTTAAACCATCTGTTCAAGATGGGATGTTCCTCGGTTTGGACTGGAAGGGCTTACTCATTTGAAGGACTTTTTCAAAAAGAAGAAATTAGCATCATTTGAACAACTTAGCAATAAATTCGGTTTAACACTTTTTTAAACATTTTTTTAGATATTTGCAAACCAAAACTTTTATTCAATCCCATCTTTCAGATTCATTTTCTTTGCCAGAGTATACACTGTTGGAAAACATCTGAACCATCATATTATTAAAGGACTGATTTAGTGGCTTTACAATAAATTGTTGAATATGACAGAGATCTCCTCACCTAAAGGGAAAACTTCATGGGAAGACTACAACATGACTATACTAGATGAGACATGGACCTCTACACTTAATCTTGTTAATACAACATCTCTGTGTGTGCAGCATTGTCTCATTCAGTTCAGTGCTACATAGAGCCCACTTCTCCAAAAGCAAGCTGTCTCATATCTATCTAGAAATCACCTTATACTGTGACAAATGCAAAACTGCTGAAGGCACATGGGTTCATATATACTGGTCCTGCCCCAGTCTTGACCGGTTCTGGACAGATGTTTTTCATACTCTGTCCAGGTTCCTCAGAGTGGCAGAAACACCTGGAACTCTCTTGGCTCTCTTTGCCTTCAGCGGTGAGGATTTGCCTTTGCCAGTTATATGACCTTATGTCATGTTTGAAATGAGATGTTCTCTTCAGTCTTTCTTGACACATTTGAAAATATACAGTAATATTTCATATGAATTAATTTTTACTAAACCATGCTCTGCTCTTGTCAGGGATAGGGATGCAGTGTATAAAGGGCAGTGACCAGGGTAGAAGTGAATGGGATTATTTTTTGGGAATTTTTTTCTGTATTATTTTACTATTTTTTCTCAGGTTGTATAATAGACCATATGTCTGAATCCTTTGTACCCACAGCCTCTCACCTTTATGTATAAAAGAAAAAACTTCAATAAAAAGACAGTGATTAATAAAAAATGTCTTTCTGACATATGTGTTTACTTTTCAGTGGTTGTAAAGTTGTACATAAATTAAAGATTAAAATGCTATATCAAGATCAATTTATGTCACAGAAATATCTGCAGCATGCACAAACTGTGCTCATAAGCAGACTTGATATTGAGGAGGATATTAACAATTAAAAAGCTTTGTCTGATTGTGAAAAATAGCTTCTGCAGTTTAAAAGCTCTTGTAATTTCAGGAAAATATAAATTTTTAATCAGGGAAGAAAAAAGCAGCAGTCAGTGAGCTGAACATCTTATTCAGAGGATGTAATTGTATTGGAGCAGAGGATAAAAAAAACAACTTTATATAATTAGATAATTGAGAACAAAATGTAGAGAGAGAGAAAGAACTAGTAAGAGAAGGCTAAGAAGTGAGCTTGTCTAAACGCAATTCAAAGGCCAAGAAGAGATACATTCTCAATCACTGCAATTTGGTGATAATACTTAATTATAATTTTGTCAAGCAGCGTCTGAAGAGGGCTTCTTCTCTCATCAGCCAAACAACTCGATGGAATTATCATCCAGTCAGAACCCTGCTGCTTCCTGAGCACCATCATCTAAAAGCAAAGCATGCTGCTCGGAACAGCGGGCAAACATTTCTCTTTATTTTATTCTTCTATTCTCCCTTTGTGCTGGATTAAAACATTGCGTTAATTAAAAACAGACTGCTCTTTTTTCCTGTTTCACTTTTTATTACAGATTACAGCTGAAGGGCTCAAAGGGTTTTTCTGACTCTAAAATGCTTTTACAACATTCATTTTGTAGCTTACTTAACACTTTTTAGTAGTGATATAATTTACCAGTGTAAACATCTAAATAAAACAACATTCAACAGATTAAAACTAGCCTCTTTGGCTGACTCTGGCATATCATGTGATGCACATTGTGCCTTTTGAACTAAACAGCAACCATTTCTAAAGACTTTGTAGAGATGTTAACTGACAGCTTGAGCTTTCCTGAGAGTTCCTGGTTTTATTTACCAGATGAAAGACATTGATTGACCACTTTTACACTAACACAACTTCACAGCCACACAAAATGTTACAGAAATGATAAAAGAAAGTACACCCTATGACTCATTAGTGTGTAGAACTGCTTTCAGCAGCAATAACCTGCAGCAAAAATGCTTTTTCTGCCTTGGTTAGCTGTTTTATTGTTAGGGAGAAATTCTGGTCCACTCTTGTTTCTACAACAAGTCTTATAGGTTGGATGACTCAAATTTGGATAAGCTTTAGTTACCATGCTCCACGTGTACCTTGTTATTTGGAGAAGTTCCTCCCACTCTGTGATAGGTTTGGCATGGGATGTTTGTGCTAACATGCTGCACTTAGTGCTTGCCAACTTTGTGAGTCATGCTTCCCCTGTTGTAGTAGAAAGAAGGGACAGCTCTGAACAGGTTTCTTTTTGACAGTCCTGTCATGTACCCCAACATTTACCCTGGTGACTGTGGACTGTACAGTCTGAAACATGTCAGTTATCAGGTAACAGATCTGAGTCTGTTAGGACTCGGACTTGAATGATTCAAGTACCTTGATTGTTAAAATTCCTTGAGGCAAATTATCTGCCTGGAAGCTTTGTTAAATTATGGTTTATTATTTAGCGGACTGTGTTCTGGCTGGGTAATTGATTATGTTGTGCGACGCTCTCATTTCTGCCTCTGAGTTATCACTAAGTGCTAACAGCATCAGATCCAAGTTTTAAGTTTATTGAATGATCATAATGTCCAAGTTTTTATAATTTTTCGGGAGACCAATATGTATACTTGGAGTACGACAGCTGTTCTCCTCCCAGAGCCGCTGCCTGCTGGCTGGTTCAAAGCAAACGTGGCGAGTGTATTTATACAGGCGAGCGGATAGACTGAGCACAGCGGGCTGCTGTGTTGTAGTTGATGTTTAGTGTAAATGTAGCTTTGTGGATGAACTAGAAAATACATTCATCACCATCCCGGTCACAACAACTGGGTGGCGGAGCTTACTGTGGCGGTACAGCTGTCATTTGTATTTTTATGTGTGATGGAGCCAAGTCCCTTGGCTAACATGGACAAAAAAAAGCTATAAATAGACATTTATAGCTTTTATAGCTTATAGTGAGAGTTTATCTATTAAATTGACTGCAGATGAATACATTAACCAGAAACTGGTATATAGACATTTAATGATAAAGAGTCTCCTGCTTTATCATTAAATTAAATATCATTTCATATTTTTGTATATTTTTTGTCCAGGTTAACTTAGAAATGGAGCTAATATTGTTAATAATAGTTTAATTTTCTATACCTCAGAAAAGTAATTGTTAGTTATCTGCAAATATGAAAAATTGGGCTGATGTTGATATCCAATACAGCTATTATGTACCAATATTCAACTTTATCAATTATTTAATTCAATTACTCGATTAATTATAAGAATAATTGATAGAATACTCGAGTTCTAAAATAATCATTCACAACAGCCGCAGTTAAAACAGATGGGCACTTGTCTCTGTAAAGGCTCTTTTTCTCTATCCTGCCTCTAACCAGTACGGTCTCTCTCCGCCTCAGCCAGATTCACTTTCCATTAGCAAATCCGACGTGGATCAGCCCGACTGTTCTCAGACTTTAGTACCTACTTCAGGGTAGTACTAGCAGGACCGATCAGGGTACATCACTGAAACCAATTTATTGACAGCTGACCGCATTCATTGATTGGCTTGTGATTTACGTCACAACTCCAAAACAAGCGTTCAGAATTTAACTTTAAATGTGGACTGCGGACATGCCCTCTGCTATCAGAGAGCTGTATGGAGGAGTTCAATTATGAGACTAATGGGGAGCAGCGGCAGGAACACGTGGTAACTTTTGCAGCAGAATGACCGTGAATTAGAATCGCTGCTAGCAGCTTGCTTCTCTGAAATACAGTAATGAAGAAGAGAGAAACAGTGCAGCTGTGGTCAGCTTTCTGACGGAGCTGCTCTTTTGAATCCACAGTGTGAAACACCGGAACTACATAATGTTAACTTGTGATGTGAATCTTATTTTTTATTTGGTTTAAAAATAACAATAATAAAGTTTATGGATGGCTATTGGTTTACATCTTTTGATTGCATTGCCTAAATCCAAAAGGTTGTAATTATGTTCATATGCATAGCAAAATAATCAGCCGATCTGGGTCTTTATCATTATGTTTGGACCAGCAATGAATTTCTATAAGACAAAATTAAATATCTGGGTTTATTTTAGTCCATTAGAACCAGAACCTCAAGGTTCTCCATTACTGGAGAGATGCAGGCTCAAATTATGGTAGTGGCAGTTAAAGCGGCACTTCTGGTGACTGCTGCCATAAGATACCACGACCTACCAGTGACCTGACAGGTCGTGGCAACCGTGACCTGGTACAGCTTAATAACAGCAGCTTTTAGCTTCTGTGACGTATGCCATGGCTTAAGTGTCAAACTGAATATGAATTATTTTATTTTGAACCAAAAAAAAGAGAAATAAATACTTACATCCATCACTGATTCTGTGACATATACCGCAGCTTCTGTGTCAGGTTGACTATGAATGATAAAAAACAACAACAAAAAAAAAGATAGATCTGGCACAGCCTGCTACGGAGCCCCCAAGGGGACATGGAGAAAATTTTTCTTTTGTGTTTCCTTGCAAAAGTATTGCATTTCTTCTTAATAAGTGTTGCGTTCCCTCGTGAATGTGCGCCAAATTTATGGTGGTAGAGGGCCACCTGGGTTAAACTCGGGAAATCTCATCTGTTCTATGCGTGTTTCAATCAACTCAAGGCCACTTCTTTGTTCGGTCAATTATCAGTTTATTCCATTCTAGACTGTCATGCTTCAAACATGGTTAGGACTGAGACACAGACTGGTCTGGCCAAACAATGCACAAGTGCCAACGATCAACGATCAGCCTGTGCCAGGTTGTGGCAGGTCACTGGCAGGTCATGGTAGCCATGGCAGCTGTCACCAGAAGTGACGCTTTAGCTGCCACTGCCACAATTTGAGCTTGGCCCTGCCACAATACTGAGTGTTGCTGCAAACATCAGCAGAGAGTTGACCACAGCTGCTACTCTCACGTCCCGCCCACATTAGTGAGGAACGGAGCGTATAATGGAGAAGCTCACTACCTGGGGTAGAACCGAACCACACCTAACCCTAACCCTAACCGGTTAGTGCACGAATTACCAGTGGAAAAGCGCCTTAAAGCACTGATTCTTAGACTTTTTCAGTATTTGTTAACCTATTTAACAAACACAAACCACCTAATTTAAAACTGTCCTGCAACATCACATCTTACAACCTAAAATTAAAATATTAATCTCAATGTACTAACTATTATTTTCTTTGTTCATCCTACTGACATCAAACACATGGAAATCAAAAAAGAAGCTGGTTTTTACTACCAACTGTTGTGTGCATTAATAACATTTGGGGCTATTTGTAATAACTGATGTCCTAAGGAACGCTACAGCAAGTCTTTTCTGACCGAGGCTATCAGACTTTATAATACATACATAATCTCTAGAGCTGTGCGTTTTAAATGTTCAATATATATGTAGCAATATATTGAGCAATATGTGTGTGTCCTTAAGACTATCGATGCTCATTGTTATTTATCGTTATATGCTTATTATTATTCCTTTATCTATTTCTTATTTATTTACTTATTTTAATGTATATTGTGTGCTTTGCCTGGACAAACAAAATTCAGAATAAAATTCAATAAAATAATTATAGACTTGAGTTGCTTGGGCAGATACAAAAATCATCTTTTAAAGTTAAATATAAAAAATATAAAATGATAAATTTTATTTGAAGAAAGAAAAGAATCACACTGCTCGTGAACGTCACATCAGTACTCTCAGCAACAGACATGGCTTGGCTTCCTCTGATCATATAAGTAATCCTGTCGTTTTCTTTCCACCGATATTTTCAGTTTTTCTTTTGAGTGACCTGGTTTTAAGTCATTTATCCATTATTATTTCTAAACATAATCCTCTGGTAAACTAGCCATTTGCTTCACAGTTTGAGCTCACGTCACTAAAAAAAAAAAAACAAAACAAAAAAAAAAAGTCATTTGCATGCAGTACCATGTTGACCATTAGGAGGCGCCCTCGGAACACCAGTGCTCTGGGGTCCACTGTGTGAGAAAGACTGCTCTAAGGTCATTGTTGACCTGATTGTTGGTTTTCTCACCCTGGCATTTGTAAGCACACTCTTGTATTCTCCAGAGCAGCAAACTGCTTAAATTCATTCTGTTAAACAGATTTTTTTTACTGGTAGTGAGTCATCATGTGCATTTGACTAGCAGTGCCTGGTTTCTTCGCCTGGCCATTGCCTTTCTATGTAACTTTGCTAGATTCTAATCTGATCTTCACAGCTCAGTCTGGTTGTTCTCTCATTGACTTTGATCCCTCTGGTAGATTTTCTATCAGGTCAATCAGTGAACAGAAGGAGAGGTTGTGAACTATGGCATTGATTTTCTTTGCTGTTTTAGAATTGTGGTCTGCAGAAAAAGTGAACGAAGCCGTTCAGTCCGCTTCCAAATATTGAATTAACATTAACAGCCACCTCGTTCAATTCAGCACTTCTCTCTTCACAGTTGAAGGATGGTTGTTTACAGTGCAGTAAGCTTTTTAGTGTTGTACTGGTGCATTGCATATGCAATGGTCAAACATTTAGCTATCGGGCAAAATGTAACCTCAACACAGTCCACGCCTCCAAGAAGCAATCATTTCTCAATAACCAAGAGGCTGGTTTTTACTAAGCTGCAGGTTTCTACTTCTCTTCTTGAATTTTGTGGAGGCTACAAGAGCGTAATTAATTTTTTCATCACTAATTACGAAGATGTAACTAGGTTTTCTATCACTGCAGATGCTTAGTGCAGCATCTTCTGTGATGAAGGCCTGTAGATGCCCCCATCACATCAGGCCCCTATGCAGTTCTGTTGTCTTTACCAGACAACAGAATTGGACAACACTTTTGTGGTGGTGAAGACAAAGCTGAGCCAAAAGGTGAAGCTCTGAATTTATCAGTCGTTATCCATGTTCCTACCCTCATCTATGGCCAGGGTAGGAGCTATGGGTAGTGACCAAATGAACAAGATGAGGAAATGAGTTTCCTCTGCAGGGTGTCTGGGCTCTTTCTTCAAAACTTGGGCATCTGGTTAGGACGCCTCCTTGGTGAGGTGTTCTGGGCACGTCCAACTGGGAGGAGACCCGGAGGAAGACCAAGGATGTGCTGAAGGGACTATGTTTCTTGGCTAGCCTGGGAACGCCTTGGGATTCCCCTGGAGAAGCTGGTCCAAATGCTTGGGTCTCAGATCTGGGACTTCCTGCTTAGGCTGCTGTCTGTGCGACCCAACCCTGGATAAGCAGAAGATAATGGATATTGCAATCTTTCCATCTTGACTTAGTTTTAGTAGAATCTGTCGTGTTTTTGAGAGAGGGATGTGCTTTCTTTTAGCATGACTATGTATAATAAATGGGTTAGATGTAGATCAAGATTATTTTGCTAAAGCCTATCCCTTGACACCTATCCTGGCAGAGACAATCAGACATACAAGATAAACATTCTAAAGTATTCCAGCCCCTCCCGTGCTAGTTCCTGCTAGAGTCTACAGCTCCATTCTGGTAACAAATTTCACATTATTGTCATTTCCTTTCTCCTCCCTTGTGGTAGTCTGCTTTTATATGATGCCTGCTGCACTTGCTACCTGTTGCTGTAGCTCTAGTTACCATAGATCTGCTTATTATGTACTTGTGATGTACCTCTCCAAGTTAAGAGGTTCCGCCATTGGTACGTTTCCCACGGGCATCACCGCTCACTTCTCTCTCAAACTGCATTAGCATTGCTCACATGATAATGAGTGAAGAGTTGGCTGTGCAGAGTGGGAGCGAGCTGCTGGCAGGAAAAAAAAAACAGTTAGGGAGATAATAGATTTGGAAGGGGAGGGGTTGGGGGGGCTGATTTGGTATGGAGGAGTGGATAAAGAGAAGCTACTAAGAGTCTGAACCCCTAATCTGTTTAAGTCAGCCAATGACACAGATGTAGCCTTTTGTCTTTTTAGGCCTGAGTTTGGAAAGAAGTTGGGGTGGGGTAATGAGGAAATCGGGTGGGGTGATAGATCACAGGTGGGGGACAGAGAAGTGACAGCAATAAGTGTTTAGGTTCTTCACTGTTGGGCTCAGTGTCCTGTGACTATTGTTGTCTCCTAAACAAAGCACAATTTTCAATAGTTCATTCTTCCAATGCCACTATTGTCTACGGTGGCTCTCCCATATAATCTGTGCTGTTCCAGAGGAGTAATGTCAGGATCGTGACACTTCCCACCCCTGTTTGTGTGTGTGATAAACCTCTAATTCTGTGAGAATGAGGCCATTTAAATGCTGTTTTGTTTTCTTTGCCCCATCATCTCACCCCTTTGCATACTCCCTCTGAATGTGTGCGCACACACACATACATGCGCCCACACCCCCTTGCACACACACGCAAACTTTCTTGAATATTCATGTCTCACCAGGCCTTTTGTTTTTCTGTCTATACAGCGAGGAAGAGGGTTTGCTAGCTCCTTCCGTGTGGACATACCAGAGACTGCATGACTTTGCACAATCTCTCCCTGACAACTGGCTATAAAAATGCATCAAGACTGAACGCATTTTGTCCTCCCCTGCTCTTCTCCTTTGTTACCCAGTGTAAAGGAAGCTTACATTTGCCTGCGACTGCACACAGGGTGAGGAACAAAAAGTTTAATATTTGCTCTCTTCTGGAGCTGCTTTCCCAGGTTTTGGAAACTTCCAGAATTTTGGTATTTAGTGCCAGTCGGACATGGAGGAGGAGGAAGAAGAAAAGGAGGTGAAATGGGTGCAGGGACACTAATAAATGTATAGCCTTACTGGGTGGAGTCATTTTCTCAGCCGGACTGAGAAATCTCCTAAAAAACAAAACACAACAAAAAAAAAGCATAAAAATCAGAGAAGACTTGCAGTGGTGTAGAGGAAAACTGGATTTTTATTCTTCAAGCTGTGTGCCTGTTTACAGCACTAATGTATACGTTGATGTGGAAAATCCCACCAGATGAGGACTTCATATAAACAACGTAAGTGACAGCCAATAAGAGAAACAGCCCTTTAGGCGTGCTCACACAGTGAAGCACCAAACTGTACAGGAAAATTGTTGTGCATTTCTAAATGCAATACCACTGTTTGAGATTTTCTATTCTGTTGTGTGGTCAGGTGTCTCTGGTACAATCTACTTTTAACTTGGTAAGAAAAGATGTGTGCAGGATATTGGATTTTCTGTTATTTTTATTTCACTTCTTTTACATTTATTTGATTTTGATTTTCCTATGGCTTACATATTTCTGATTCTGAGCCATCGGGTACTTTCTATCATGTCTGAGAAGTGTTTATTGTACTCTTTTAAAAACTTTGAAGCTTAATATAAAACTATATAAATTGATCTATATCTACTTGTTCTGAAGGCGTGCTGTTTGTTGCTGAGTTTTCCTTTTCAGAGGTGCCCATGTAGAAAGCTTGTTTTCTTCCACTGGACACATAAAACACATTCCAGCCTTAGCAGATGGAAAACTTAGGTTCTCATTTTATATTTTTTCCCACTTTGAATAATGATAAAGATCATTTCTATAAATAAAAAGAGTTAATAATTTAGACTGAAATTTGTGGTAATTTTGTGTCACAGTAACCAACACTTTAAGGATGAGTTCCTAAACGAATAAAATGATCAGATGCAGCGTGTTGTACACAATGCCGTTGAAATCTGGTATACATATTTGTTTCTCACACATTACAAACACCAGTAAGCCAATAATAAATGGAACATAATGAAAAGTTATGTCTTGTCTTTTTTTATAACAAAGTTTTAAAAACCGATGTTACTCTTTTTACACTTTGCTGCATAACAAATTCTTTTTTTCTGGTTTTCAAAATAGGTTGTGTTAGAGGGGCTGTTGGCCTCTTGAGCTAGTAGTCAGATGTATTTTGTTTATCATTATGAGTAATATATTTGATTTTGTTATGTATTCTCATTGAATAATGGATTGATTTGTATTGTTTATTAAGTATTCACAGCTATATAGCACATATCATTCATAACTTGATGAATGATGATGCCAAAGAAATGTTTTCTTTGCATTTCTTTGGCTTCTGTTTAATGTGAGCACAAAAAAAGCCAAAAATAAATAAATAAATAAATAAATAAATAAATAAATGAATAAATAAAATTAAAATGAAATACTTTTAGAAAGATGAGCAAAGACGGGGCGTGCTGTGGTGGCGCAGGGGTTTAGCACGCCCCACGTTTGGAGGCCTTAGTCCTCGACACGGACATCGCGGGTTTGACTCCCGGCGACCCTCGCCACATGTCTTCCCCCTCCGCCCTTCCTGTCAGCCCACTGTCGCGGAAAGATGCGAGCCACTAGTGCTGCAAAAAAAACTCTTCAGAGAAAAAAAATGATTAAAAAAGAAAGATGAGCAAAGATAAAGGTTTATTTCCTTATGTAGAAGCTTCCTTCTAGGTGTGTGCATTTAAATAATTTATTATTGTAGGATTTTTTAAGTCATACAGATAAATAAATTAATCTGCCTGGTTTTCTGATCAAAAACCTTTTTTAATTATGATGATAAACTGATCTGGATTAGATTTTTTTATTTATCTGGAAAGACGAATTCTTGCAGTGAACAAACAAAAAAATAATTTAAGTTTAATATTAAAGTATTTGTTCTCCTCACATAGCTTGTATTTTACATACTCCATGTTACTCAGATGTCATGATGCATTTACGTCTTATTAAGATCAGCGCAGCCATATGAAGAGAGTGGCAGGTTTTCTAAATGAGAGCTTTGTCCTGCAGCAGTTGTTCTTCAACACATGACCGATGCAGGAGCAGACTTATTTGGTTATTCGGGAGAGGCTCTGAATGTCATTAACCTTATAAACTTAACTGATTGTAAAATGGACATAGCTTCATTACTTCCCCAAACACCTGATAAGATAGTACCATAATGCTGAGGAAGTGAAATTAACCAGTCAAGAGAAAAGTGTTTATTTTCCTGTGTGTCCTCTGCTGTGGTGACCTGACACACATTCTGTAATCCGCTCTTTTCTTTTTATGTCGATGAGATTTTACCTGTCTGAAGTTGATGTTTCAGTTATAATCCTAAATAGATTATAGCTTTTACAAACTATTTCACCAAAATTGAGGCAGAATTCAGAAATACACACAAATCCTTGTACTTCTGAGAACTTTTATTGACTTCCATTCATTTTAGTGACTTCATTTATGCCTAACCAGACATTTTCCCTAAACTATATCTCTAGTATATTCCTAGCCTAACTTTAACCTAAACTCAGTTCACACCACAGTCCTAAACTTAAACCCTAGCAGCTAAACAACACTTGTGAGCTTTGGGGCTCGCAGTCGGTCCCCACAATGTAGCATGTGTTAGGAAACTGGTCCTTACACTGTATTAAATACAAGACATATATACACACAAATACACACACTATTCTGCTCTCCTGGTACATGTTGGAAAATCTTTAATCATTTTTAAGCTATTTTAGATACAAAACTGAGAGAGCTTTTTTAATGTAAAGGCTACATTTCACAGGCAGGAATTCTAAATACCAACAAGATAATTTCTTAGTCTTCATAATTTCTTCAATGTGGATTTAGAATGAAACTCAGAATTTAAATAGAGGTCTACAAATAACATGAGGTAGTGGTGCAAAGAGGAGTGCTGGTTCTTTTGTTGCTGTGTAATGAGGGCAGAGCTATCAAAGCTGCACCATTTAGATTGAGGACAAATGTTACACCAAGAGCAAGTGTAGTTTAATCATATCTATTTTCCGTTAAATTGAAGTTATTGTGTTTGACCTCCATTCAATACTAATCTCACACAAACCAAAAACTTTCATTTCCATGTGCATTTATGCACCCAAGCTCCTAATGGGAAAAACCATTAGAGTATAATGAAAGATAAATTAAAAAGGAAAAAAAGACACTTGTAATTCCCCCAGTGAGTATGTTGGGAAAGAGGCAGATGCTGAAATAAAGAATGTCTTTTCTCTTTCTATTTTCAGTGAGTTGCAGATTGAGGAATGAGGAAGTAATTGTGATGGCAACTTTCAAAGTCATTCACTTTCCAAAGGCAGAGAGGATTATAACAGCAGGCTAAACTTTTTCATGCTAATCCACTCTTTTTTTTTTTTTTTTACAGATGAGTGGACACATAAGCCAGTAAAGTGGTCAGTAAGTGATGTGGTTTGTAGTACTAGAAGTTTATGATGTTTTAAATGAAGGCTTACCTGTCAAGTTTTGGACTTGAGAATATGGGAAATAGTTATCTGCTGCTGCTGTCGTCAGAGTGGGGAGGGAGGAGGCTGGGGTTGTAGGTGTGAAGAAAACAACAGTAAGAGACTTGACAGGTATGTAAAAACATGTTCTCGTATGAGGTGAGCAAAGGTAGATATCTGACAAGAAGCAGATTTATGCAGTAAAACAGTTCAGTATATCAGCAAACAGTTCCATAGTTGAGCTCCTCATGTTTTTATATGAGGCTCATAAAAATATGAGCCTTGAACATAAACAAAACTGGGGCTAAACTAAAGGCTAAGCTTGCCAATAACCAGAGGTGTTTTAAACCATCTCTTCCCGCCATGATCATTGGGAACATCAGTTCACTTCCCAATAAGACAGACGAGTTGTCCATGTTGGAGAATCTGATGACTTATTGTGAGTGTTCATGCTAATGAAGACATGGCTAACTAACAGCATACGGGATGCTATTGTTGCTCTGCGCGGATTTACAACAGTCAGAGCTGATAGGGATACAAAGATGTGGAAAAAGCAGAGGTGGTAGTTTGATCATCTACCTTAAGAACGGTTGGTATAACTCTAGCCATGTCAAACAGTTTATGTCCTGGGTGGATGGGATCAGTGGCAATAGAACTGGCCTTCCTTTGCAGTCTGCCATTATATATTAGGTCCAGGTACGGTAACTGACTCCAAACGATCCACTGGACAGATGTCATCCCCTGGGCTATGTCCTTTTTGTGCTGGACTGTACAGTTGCCATACCACACAGTCATACTGAGGAAGAGGATGCTCTCAGTCATGGGTTTATATATCTTCTTGAGCAGCTGACCGGGGAGTCCAGCCCTTTTTGGTTTTGTGAGGAAGAAAATACTTTGTTGGGCCTTCCTCATCAGTAAAGAGGTGGTCAGTGACCAGGTCAGGTCAGAGGTGAAGTGGATGCCCAGACATTTCATGTTGTCCATGCACTCCCCTTGAATCATAATAGGTGGGTGCACTGTCCTTTTCGACCTCCTGTAGTCCAATATGACCTCTTTGGTCATAGTGAACATCATCAGTACAACCTTGGATCTCTGACCCCAAAGCAGACCCAGCACAAAAAACTTTTTCTTCCACAAATGCAACTTTTTAAAATATATATATATATTTACAAGGTTATAGAAGAAGCACTTCTCTCAACATGTAAAAAAAATAATTAAATCAATGTCGGTAATGTCCAGGTGTCTGACATGTTTTCACATTTACCTCATCTTCTCAATGCAGACTATCACTTCCAATTTATTACAATTCTGACAGTAAATGCACAGATATTGTTGGTAATGTAACGTGAGACAGCAGAGGTATCATTTAGCACAGCGTTAGCTTGTGCTAAATGACAAATAATGTTCATGCTAACAATGCAGAACATGCAATACAGAGGACTCAGAGGACTCCTTCCTAAACTGATCTGTGTAAATTGCAACTTATATTCCATGGACATTGCAAGCAAAATAAAAGTCACGCATCTCTGTCCTCCATCCGTGGGAGAAGATGCATGGACACATGCAGCCGATAAAACATTTTCTTTTTCCAGCAGCTATTATGCAGCATAGGGACACCTGCAGGATACTATTGGAGGGGACGCACAATACTGTATTATCACTGCACTTGACCCACAAGAGCACAACCGCATCTCTAACACATCATCACGTATGTGTCGCACAAAACAGAACAAACCTAAACCACACAAACACAGGCCATATGTGCATAATGTGCATGGCCAATTTTTACAAAATGTACTAACTAATAAAGATAGGAAAACAATGTGATCCACGAGAGCAGAAGGATGAAGATTCCCACGTACAGGTGGTGTGTCAGACTTCCAGAGGAAGAGGTGAAGCAACATCAACTTCTACTCTTTTCAGAAAAGTTTCAACTAGATTTAACTGTTTAACGTTCTCGCATTCTCAGCGCGACGCTCAGGAAGAGCGCGGTAGATGTCACGGACAGTCAACCGGGTGACCCATTAGCTCTTCATTTTGCATGAAAAAAAAAAAAGCTGTTAAACCAGCAATCCCACCAGAACCGTGCAGAAGTTAAAAAGCTCAGGCGAGGTTCACTCAACCACTGTTAGGACTACCGGAAGGTTAAAACTCTGCTAATTCATTTTTAACTATCTTCACTGCATAGCGATGTTTAGCTTACAGAAAAAGCACCAAGCTGCTGAATAAACAAAAATTAAGCTGACCAATAAGATTTAGGTTAGGTTTGAATAAAGCTCCACTTGGGTTGCCAGGTGAGTGACTGGACTTGGCTTGGGGTTGATAGATAACAAATTGTTTCTGAATCAATTTAGAGGTTTTTGAAACAGGCTGTTTTACAGACACCAGCAGAACATTTACTTATTCCCAAAAACAATTGGGTGTTTTTATTTTTGCTCTCGGACTGTTTTTAGCGTAGAAAAAATAAAGAGAAATGCAGAGTCTTGGCTACTTAGGCGCAGGAATTACAGTAGCCATCTTGGAGCGGTCGTCCCTCCTACTTAGCTAAAACGAAACAGCAGAAGAAGTCCAAGCACTGAGGGATGTTTTTATTCAAATTGACAGACTACTGATGTGAGGGGATAACTTTTCACAAGTAAGATGGACAAATTATTATTTATATTTTGTGATTAGAATATTACTATACCGCATTTATGTCCACCAGCGAAATGCCAGCTAATATTAGTGCTTGGTGTAATACCGGGCTTCATATATATTTATATATTAAAATATTAAATAACACTCACCAGTTTACACAGGTGGAAAAGACTATTATTTACATGTAATTATTTCACTTTATCGAAAATAAGATACCGCCCAAATCCCCTGTTTTTGTTTTCACGGTTTCATAAAGACAATGTGAGGAAGAAGTGAGAATTGTCTTTAAGGAGAGACGGAAACTGAATCTCTCCTAACAACTTCTCGGCTGGAAAACGTGAAAGAAAAAAGCTCTATAAATATATTAAGCAAATATACATGTGTATACAAATATGCACAAAACATTTGTATTATTTTGTGTTTTTATTTTTTTATAAATATGTATATTACTAAATAAATGTAAAAAACAAATAGTGGCTGTGTGCTTTGTAAAATGCTCATCTTACATCAAATCAGAATATTCTATTCCAATTTTATTCTCTTTTCCTCACTAAGAATATTTAAATATGCTGAACCATGTATCAATTAAATTCAAAAATACTTAAAAAAAAATAAATGTCCTTGTACAAGTAAAGGCCATTTATTATTTCATCCTGGAGATCAGGGTAGAACTTCTTCTCCATCTAGGTCCAGCCCTCAGAGTCAGATAACTCTTCTCCTCTAAACCAGATCTCAACGTCCTGATTTCTTCCTGCTTCCACAAAGATTTTTTGTTACTGTTTCAATCATCTTGACACCTTCTTTTGGCCGCCAGTGAAACATCTTCTTGTTGTGGAATAATCCAAATTTCTTTGGTTCCCATTTGATGAAAAGAGCTTCAGAAATCCTTGGTGACAGATCAATTCAATGACATTTCCTCTGAGAAGGAAAGAAGAAAATAGATCACCTAGCTTCAGGAAACTTTAGCTGTAATGCTCATAGGCTCAATAGACAGTCTTCAATCAGCTCTACGCTAATCATTTTTGGAGCAGAGAATGCTGTCTGGCATATGTAGCCTTTGTGCTGCAGGCGCTGCAACCCTTCAGGCCGTCTGTGATGCATGAACAGCAGAACGTCCCAGACTGCAGAGCCAGAGGTAAATTTAGAGAAAGGAGCCAAATTCTCTCCTCTGTGTAACTGAATTAAAGTTACACTCTGTTTTTTCCAGACTGAAGAACATCCAGTAGATGGATTTTAGTTTGGAAGAAACAATGAAGGACCCCCAATGCTGCTATTGTTAAATGCATCAGCAATTTAACAAGAAACAATGAAGGACCCCCAATGCTGCTATTGTTAAATGCATCAGCAGGTTCTGTCTGTGAAATGTGACTGGCCATGACAAAACCATCAAGTCGAGGGCGTTTTGAGTTTATAATTTGTGGAAGTGTAGATTGTAATGCATGGAAATTTAAAAAATAAGTTGTTCTTCACTACAAGTGTTGTGTGAATTTACATCATTTTAGGGTTTTTTGTAATTTAGAAGCATGATAAAATTTATGTACTTCAAACATGATAGAAGTATAAAATGACACACATGAACAAGGAATGCAAAAAGACACATACGTTTTTGTACCATAAGAATTTTAACATACTCGAAAAGGAGTAGGAAGAAGTAAGAAACTTATGAACTCATACAATACTTTCAGATGGACCCTCATTAAATCAAATAAAAAAAATAAAATATAAACATAGGTAAATTAATTCATATTAATTACATGTGTCTAAATATACACATCCGTGCATCCATACCCACACACACCCAAATGCGTTAGCCTCAATTTACTTATATACATTAGTGCTAACTCTCACCCATATTTCTCAGGTTGCAGTTTATTTGATGCCTTTAACATCATTTGAGCAATTTTAAATTCCACCAGATCTTCTAATTTAATCCATCCAAAAACAAATAATTTTTAACTAAATTAAAATAATATCTGTTGTCGTGTGAGCAGAGCATTATATAAAAAAACAAACATTTCTCACAAACTCAGACTTGTTCAAGGCATAGAGCAGGGGTCCCCAAAGTGGATCCTGGAGGGCCGGCATCCTGCATGTTTTAGTTCTCTCCCTGGTTTAACGCACCTGGATCAAATGATGGCTCATTAGAAGGCCTGAGAAAAACACTGGCATGCTGAAAAGGTTGCCGGTACTAGCAGGGAGAGAACTAAAACATGCAGGATGCCGGCCCTCCAGGACCCACTTTGGGGACCCCTGGCATAGAGCCTTGAACATAGAGCCTTGAACAAGGAACTTGGCTTCTTCCTATCATATAAGTAATCTTGATGTTTTCTTGTTTTCTTTTGAGTGACCTAGTTTTAAACCACTTATCCATTATTATTTTTCACCACAATCCTTTGGTAAGCTAACTGTCCAAAAAAAACTGTTGCTTACATACAGTACCTTATGGAGCATTAGGGGTCTCCGAGGATCACAGTTTGAGAAAGACAGTCATAATCAATGCATATAAATTTGTTAGTATTGCTTAATCTCTGCTCGCCATCATGTCTAAAACTCTGGATGTGTTTGAGACATCCACAGCTGTGTCTGGCAAGTTTTCTGTCAGGTTTAACAGAAATATGAAACCAGTTGTTAACTATTAAACATCTCTGCCAGTAGCATTTCACTAGAGATTCAACAGAGCAGATGGTTTGAATAAAGTAGTTGTCTTTGTAGCTGTTCTTTATTTAGTTTTCTTATTAAAAGTTAATGAAGCAGCCTACATTCTAAAGTCATGTCAAATGCCATATGAAAAAGGCCTACAGTTTAGTTATGGTGCCTCCAAAAACATGAAATTCACTAACTGACTATCTTTGTGTTAAAAAAAATTCAGCAATGTAAAATCGGAGACAATAGTACAGTTGAAATAAGTTTATATACATTGACTAAAAAGACAAATACATCTATTTTATTACTGTCTAAAATTAAATCTCATATAATTTACATGTAAATTAATCTCTTGTGTTAGGTGAATTAGAATAACAAGAATATTTCTATTTGTCATAATAATGAGAGAAAGAATGTCAGAAATGTATTTATTAATGTCTTGAAAATCAAAAGTTCACTTACATTTTGTTGGTATTTGGTTGAATTGCCTTTGAAATATTTGACTTGACTCAATGTTTTGGGTTTCCTTCCACATGCTTCTCACAATAGTTTTCTGGATTTCTGGTCCATTCTTCATATCCAGCCCCAAATTCTCAGTAGGACTGAAATCAGGACTTTACCATTTACAACAAATGGTAAATGGATTCATACTTGCATAGCGCCTTATCAAGTCCCAAGGACCCCAAGGCACTTTACACTCATTCACCCATTCACATGCTGATGGTGGTATGTTACTGGATAGTAGCCACAGCTGCCCTGGGACAGTCTATGCTGTCATACACCGGCACCACCGGGCCCTCTGACCCCCACAAGCAGGCAAGGTGAGTGAAGTATCTTGTCCAAGGTTGACACCACAGAGGCAGGTGGAGCAGGGATCGAACCAGCAATTTGCAGATTGCAGGGCACCTCCTACCACCACCAACTCCGTCACCATCACCCAAACAAAACATTGACTTTGTTGTCCATAAGTCACTTTGTAACAACTTTAAATGTATGCTGAGGGTTATTGTCCATTTGGAAGATCCATTTGCAACTGAGTTTTTACTCACTGGCTGATGTCTTTAGTTGCTTCAGTATTTCCACAAAAAGTTATTTCTTCATGATGCTATTTAATGAAGTGTACTGGTTCCCCCTGGAGCAAAACAACCCTACAATATGATGCTACACAGATGTAATGATGGTGATTATGGTCAAACAGTTCCACTACTTTCATCAGAATACTGGACATGCCCTCAAAATAAAGATCTTTATCCTTGTGTGCAATCTGGCTTTTTCATGTTTCTGTAGAAATATGAATGGCTTCCTCCTTTCATCAGAGTCCTTTCAGCCTGCCTCAATGCAAGACATGTTTTACTGTGGATAATGACCTTCTTAACAGTTTCAGCCAGGATAATCAGGAAACACCCTGTATGTTTCAATGGGATTGATTTTCTTGTAGAAAGCATGCTCTATTACTATGGCTTTGCAATGAAACATTTCCAACTGGACAACACAGGCCTGTTCAGAAACATTTGATCTTACCTGATCAAATGTAAGATCAGGTAAGATCTTACATTTGAGAGCTTACCTGATCTTACATGGGACACCTTTCACATGGGACACATGAAAGGTGTCCCATATTGGGGTCGTGTCATCCATTACCTGGTGGACTG
>CAEFZX010026810.1:0-90361 GCA_903066825.1 Alfaro cultratus
GAAGGGAAAACTTAAGGCTTACAAAAACTTTGTATTTTCTGTCCTGGAGGGTATACTAAGAAGCTGGTTGAGTTGTAAAGCAGGTTAAGTTAACCTTGTGGTATAGGTAAAGCACCTCATTTTCTTAACTAAATGATGCCTGCAGGTATATCTATTAGCAGGTTTAATTTTGCCTGCACTTGGTTGTGTACATTATTTTAAGTGTATTTGACGAGTTTACCAAAATATAAAAAATGTCATTCAAACTGCATTTGCCTTGTTTTACTTTTTACTTATACTTTTCATTACATTACTTGAGTAGATCCATTTTTACAGCAATTTCCATACTTAAGTACAAGACATTTCAGATACTTTAAGACTTTAACTCAAGTAACATTTCAGTCAGTGACTTGGACTTTTACCAAAGTCATATTTTGGAGAGGTACCTATACTTTTACTTGACTCTGAGATTTCAGTACTTTATACAACACTGTGTATTTTACTAGAGAGAATTGCAGCTAATTGAAGCATTAAAGGTGCTTGTATGTTTGCACAGGCATCTCAGGCTTTTTGTGATTGTCAGCGGTTTGGCAACCCGTTGCTTGAATTTATTTGTTAGTGCAGCAGGGAATGAGGTGATCCTTTAGTTTCCATCCATTGTTATAAATGGGACTCTGTAGGAAAGTGAAATGTCTCCGATAATCCCTGTAGTGGTTTATGTCCATCTATATGGACCACTTTCTTTATCTCACATGTCCATCCATTATGTGAGATAAAATCCTTTGGCGCAGGAGAATCTCAGTGTCAGAATATTGTGGAAAAGCTCATTTATTCACCTATTCAATAGAAAAGGTGAAGCTCATATTTAGCAAACATTCATTTCACGAAGAGTAATATATTTCAGTTATTTACTTCTATTCATTTTAAAGGGCAATATTATGTATTTTCCAGGCACATAGCTCCGTTTTGTAGCATAATCATGTAAATATATCATTCAATTGTTTTAAAATGCTGTAAACATCCAATGTAATTTAAAGAAATTTTACTTCCTGATTTAACGCCTTGAAATGGGGCCTCTGTCTCTTTAAGAAACTCCTTTAAGAAGCTCGGCCTTCAGAAAGTCATCACAGCATGGCTCCTCTGTTAGCCCTTTAACAACATTTTTACCAGCGTTGCTCTGAGAAGTAGCTTAGCAGTTCCACCAGATGTTTGCTAATTGCTGCTGGCTAGTCGGAAGGAGCTAAGTGGGGGAGGAGCTGCGCCACGAAGGCGGCGCTAGGTCTGCCTTAATGGTTGCCATGGTGATTAAAGGATTTCTCAAACATGCATGAAAGAATCAAGGCAACACTGCTGGTCTGTTTCTGAAGAGGAAATAACTTTATAACATGACGGAAAGCTAAAAATGTCAGTTTTACATGATACTGTAACTTTAACAGAAAAAAAATTACTAAAATGCTTTTAAATACAGAAAATGGCCTGGAGGATTATGGGGAAAACAGCTGACTTCACATAGTTGAAGCTGCTTATTCACAGAATGCTGTATGTGGAAAAATATCAACAAGAAAGTTGAGAGGAAGGAAAAAATGTGGCAGAAGTCTTAAAGGAATTATGAAGCAAAGCAAAGAGGTAGAGGGAGAGAACATGTTACCTGGGCTGGACCTTTGCTCTGCACATCAAACTCTTTGTTTTAGATAAAAATACTCACCACATATCATTTGGAGTAGTTATCTCTTTTAGTTACATTTTATAACAGTTTTGTTCCTTTTCTTCTCTTTTTAACCCATTTGACTGACAGAGTCGTGCATCCTTCCTGTTTCTGGCCTCTTCTCTGTCTTTTAGTTTGCACATGGTGAAGGTGAAGCCGCTTCGGTCTTTGTTGCTGAGATAAAAAGACACACTGACGGCGTTTCTGAGCCATCAGTTCTCCCTCTCAGGGAGTCAAGAGATCGATAAGAGCTTCATATTTGCCTCACATCTTTCAGGAAAGTGTCGGAGGGGAAAGTTATTACACATCGCCTCGGTCTCTGTGACAGGCTTCAAAGAAAATGTTGTGTCCAGTGAAGATCCATTATCTGTCCAAACAACAGCTCCAAGCAGCACTTCCCTCTGAGAAAACGAGTCAAACGTCTGGAGTTTAGTATTTATAGCTGGAGGGGAAAAATCTGTTTGATTTGGCTTTTTATGAAGTGTTTTATCAACTGATTGGTAACCAGCTTTGATGAACACTTTGTCACATTTTTTAGCTAGAATGAAGAAAACCAGAAATTCTGCTTTAGTTCTTGTGAATTTTCGACCATATGAACATTCTTTCTAATTTAATAATGTGATATTGACTCACCCTTATAAACCCCTTTAGAAAAGCTGACTTCAAGTTTTAGATGTGTATTTATGAATGTTTGTGTAGTGAGGATGACGCTGAGGACTCAGGTTGGAGTGAAAGAATGATGATTTTAATGATGAATAAGGAAAACAATCCAGGCAGCACAGGCGAGCAACAGCTCTGACTCTGGTAGCAACTGGCATGACAATAGAAAAACGTGACCGCAGACAAGACGCGACAAGACGAGGCGGATTGGACAAGAAACACTGGTGGGATTAAATACACAGAGGGAAATCAGGGAAACGAGACACAGCTGGGAACAATCAAGGGGTAGACAGGGCAAGACGGAGACTAAATTAACTGAAAATGACAGAAACCTAAATTAACAGAGAAAAACCCAAATCCTCACAGTTTGACCATTCTTGCAGAAAAGCATTTCTGAGGTCGGACACTGATGTTGGACGACTGGGACTGGCTCCGTCTCCACATTTATCTGGCCAAAGATGAAAAATCTCACTTTCATTTTTTCAATGTGGACCATGTTTTCTACCGTCACATAGGAACTAAAGAGGAAATAACAATGAAAACAATACAATAATCACAATAATATTTTAGTTTTCATTCTTTAAAGTTGTGGTTTCTCACCGAATGGTTCACAGTCAGAATATTCTGTTGTTAGTGTTTGCTGTGTGAATCACTTAAAGGAAGCAGATTGTACAGGTAAAGTCCAATGTTCAAAACCCCAGCAGATTTTCATTTGACCAATTCTCATATTTTATATTGACACTTATGAGTGATCAGACTCGAAATTTGTGCAATTCCAATGATTTACAAGACAAATGACGTCTGGTGACGTCACAAGACAACAAGACCATCCAGTTCAAATCCAGAATGATGCTGTCGGTTCGATCCAGTAATGTAGAAAAAAATCTAAATAGATTACATGTATTTCATTTTCAACTTATCGAACACTGGAGACAAGTTCAGGTTATTGTTCCAAATGGTAAAATAGTTTTTGATCTAAGAGATTAGGTCGAGTCGCTGACCCTGCAGCCGTCTCTTCTCCTGGATGATGATGTAACAATTGGATCTAGTAGATGATCTGTGATGAGATGTAAAGATTAGGGTGATGGAAAGGAGGCCTTCTAAGTTTACCCCAGAGGAAAAATCATAAAAAAACAAACAAAAAAAAAACAAAGGAAACATGCAAAAAGCTGTTAGCAGTTCCTGATTTCTGTAATGATGATTATTAATTGAAAAGTGTATTAAAAATATTTATCATGAAGTTTCTTTTAATAAAAATGTCAATTAAAAAGTTATCAAAGTGATTTTGTTTTCAGAGGTGTCTCGCCAATTTCCTATTTAAAACAAGCAGCAGTTGAATGAAAATAACTGATTAATTCTGTGCTTAATTATATATAATGATGGATAATAATTAGGCTTTATGTTTTTAGTTTAGCACATCTATTCAACTCAAATGATGCCTTTAGGTGAGTGTTTTCCTCATTAAAACGCTCATCTTCGTTTTCTGAACTCTAAAACAGAATCAGTTTCTAAGTATGGCGTTAAATCAGAAGCTTCTTCATCTGTTTACACAACAGTGGAAGTTATTAATGCATCAGATGAGTTTACAGCTGTAAAGACATTTATTATATTTTTAAAAAATGATTTCTGCAGCTACCGGCCATGGCATGATAACTAATAATAAATGTGTTTGCATCCACAGCATACTGTAAAGGCATCTGGAGATCCATATGGGGTGTTTGCAAATCATATTATTTTTCTGCTGGAACAGCCTCCACTGGTCTAATTTTAGACTCTAAAACAGACTTTGGAGCCTCTTTGTTGGGATTTTTCTCCGTTTTCAGAGCGAGTGGAGGATTATTGACATCCTCCCTCCATGTTGCTCACAGACAGGATGAGATGAGGTCAGCACAGAAAACCAGACACGTTCTCCCCCTCTGAACCTCCTTAATGGAGCCGCCTGATGCTGATAGTCTCCTACAAACTGCTGGAGCGAGAAAAATGTCTCCAATGGAGGGAATGGGAGTAGGAGTTAACGAAAGGAAGAAAGTCTGAGGGCGTTTTGACGGTCCTCTTAAAGAGCCAGCAGGCCAATTTCAAGGCCTTAAATTGTGAAGCCAAATTTCTTTTAAGTCATGTTTGATATATATGCAGCATTTTTATAACAACTGAAGGTAACAGTTCCTGAACTGGGCTATAAAATGGCGCTTGTGCCTGGAATATACGTAACACCAACCTTTTAATTGAACGTGAATTCTAAAGAAGACCAAAGAAATGTTAATAATGCTAAAAAACATGACTTACAATTCTTATGACTAACCTTTTACCCAAGGTCTTGATTTTTCTCCAAATGTTGTTTCTGTGAAGATTATCTCCACCTACTCTAACAGCATTCGGGTATTATGGCATTTTCACTAACTTTAACCCACATGGATGGAGATTTTATTCAGTTTCATATTCTGAGCTGGAAACTTGTAACATATCACCATGTTTTCTCCTTCACTTTCCTCTGACATAGAAAGAGCTTCTGTGTTTGCTGCCTGCTAGGATTTGGTTTATGAAGTTAAGATTGTTGGTCAGTGATAAGTGCACACACAGCCCACGTAAAACCAGCTAAAGTGTTTCTCCTTTTGTAAAACAGAACACAGCTCTACCGCCGTACTTATCTTTGCACTCCGTAGAACATGAAAGATCAACAAAATGGTTTTTTTTCTCTCTCCCTGATCCATTTGAAGCAAATGCCAGCTGTGGCTAGCGTTCTGTTGAACAGGAAAAAAATATATATTTTGTGTTACAGAAAAAAGCCTCAGCTTCTCGAGGAAAAAGCTTAAGGCTGTAAGAGCATGACATATTTAACCTCATTTTCTGAAATTTCAATTAGATTTGAGAAAATCCACAGTAAATTCATGCTTAAAATTTATATAAATTGTTGCACAATATTTTCAGCAACTAAGACTAATGTATTTGCTAATGTATTTTAATCTGTTTTTAGTTTATTTGACATCTTCAAATGTTATGATTTAGTCCAGATGATAAAAAAGCAGAGAAATAACCATTTACATTTGAAAGTCAGTGTTGCATTGTTTAGTTTAACAATTTTCAGAACCAACTGATGACCAGACCCAAATACTAAAGCTGGGGAGACATTCAAGTTCTGCTAGAGCCCTAATATTCACTAACGGTAAAAATAAATAAATTCATTTTGGAGTATGGCCTCCAAACTCCCTCAGCTTTAGGTTTTGTTGCGATCGTCTTTGTGGTGCTTAATGATTTCATATTTATCATTTGAAAGTCACTCTGACCTGCAGCCAGACTATAAATACAGAGGAAATTACTCCAAAGAGACACAAACGGGCCATAAAAGCTGATATCAGGTGACTCTGTGTGTGTTTTCCGCTGGATGGATGTCAGCTTTAATGACTGCAGAGTTTGCTGCATTGATTAGACCTTCAGCTCTTCCCTGCTTTCCTCCTTCTGAGACACTTATTGTTTGTGTGTTGGTGTGCTTCAACTGCTTGCATAAAAAGTGAGATTGAACGTATGCGGTGTACAGAGGGAATGAACTCTGCCGTAGCTGCGAGGAAGCAGTTTAGAAACTGCAGCATTAGCGTTTTGGGTGATAATGCTGATTGGTGGTAACTTTCGATCTGGAGGAGCAGCTGACAGTAGAGCGTTCAGTTTAATCTGTCTCCTCCAGCCATTTCTTCAGTCACATTCAGGGAAATTGTCTCATCAGAAATGTGAAGTTTTTAGGGCAGAAGACGGCGTATGGATTTGCTGTTTGGTGCTGCAGGACTCGAGTCGATGAGGGACAAAAACTGATCTGAGGACAGTCAGATGGAGAAGATTTAGTGAGAAATCATTGGACCAGAAAAAAATGAAACGCAGAGTGGCAGCGGCGCTCTGGGAGGCGGAGAGCGGTACTAGATGTTGATTTATTCACTGACTTGATCGCTGCTCAGCTTACAGTCAATAATTTTTCTGCACAGCACGGCTGAACTGCGACCCGCAACCAGTCTGTCAACAAACGTCTCATCTCCATGTTTCCACTCGTTGCGTAATATGACATCTCTGCAAATCTTAATATCGGAGAATCAATATGCTGTAAATATGATCTGGTTCAGTTATTGCACAACTTTTCCCCAAACAAAATCATGTAACTTTTCACATTATCTTGAAAAGCAATAAGGTTTCTTCTCTACATAAATGTACAAACATCCAGCGGGGCGCTCAGCGGGAGCGTCCTGATTTGGAAGTAATTTGGTGTTCATACAGACCAACAATGGATATGCAAATGTTTGGATTAGCAAGAAGCTGGCGTGTGTAGAGAGGCGCCAGAGGGCAGAAGTGGAGGGCAGATGTCACTGCGGCTCCACTCTGACTCCCATCACACTGACGGGGTTGTGGGCTTGAAGGCCAGCCGTTCCAGAACCCTGGACTCCTTTACACACGTTTCCCCACCGGCTTTTACTCTGGTTGCTCGTTCCGTTTCCTGCTGGGATGAAACAGGAGATGAACAGGAACTGATCCGGTTTGTTGTGGTGAAGGAAAAGCTCAGTGTACCGGTCCGTTTACATTCCAACCCTCAGCTACATGGTGATGAGGATCTGGATACAAGTAGGGCTGAAATGATTAATCTGATTAATCGTCAACTAATTTAGTAATGGATTACTTGATATGTGTTTTCCAGACATTGAGTCTCTTTAAGAAGTTTCAACACTTCATTTTCAGAAAGTCATCACATCAACATTCCTCTTTGAAAGGGGCAATATTGTCTGTTTTAGGGGCACAAAGTATCATTTTATAGCACAATCAAGTAATTATGTTATCTTCAGTTGTTACAAAAATGCTTAGTCTGTCAAATATGACTTAAAATAAATTTGACTGTGTAATGTAAGGCCTTAAAATTGGGTCTGTGTCTCTTTAAGAAGCCCATGCTCTTTCTGAAACTCCACCTTCAGGAAGTCACCACAAAATTGCTCCTCAATTAACCCTTTAACAACGTTTTTACCAGCGTTGCTCTGAGAAGTAGCTCCTATAATGAGCTCAGCAGATGCTAATTGCTACTGGCTAGTCTGAAGGAGCTGAGTGAAGAGGGCTGCTCTGTGAGGCAGAGGCTTGGAAACTCCTCTGAGGAGGAGCTGCGTCTCGAAGGCGGGGCTAGGCCCAACCAGGCGTTTTGCAGCTGAATGGTTGCCATGGAGATAATAAGGTTGCTTAAACATGCATAAGGAATCAAGGGAACGCTCCAGGTTTGGTTTTGATGAGGGACTGACATTACAATATGATGTAAAACTCAAAATAAGCAATTATAATGCTGCCCCTTCAACTGGAGCACAGACTCAGAAAGAACAACAGTACAAAAAATATATAGATTTGAACATAAGATGAAAAAACAAGGTTTTGACTGTAATTATGTTCTGTTCAAAATTCATCAAGTGGCAATTTTAGCTTCACCTGGTTCAAATTTTGTGAAAACAAAATCTTAGATTAACTGCTTTCCTATTTAATTATTAATCAGTTATTCCACAAATTATTCTGCATGTATTGATATTAAGTCTAGCAGCTTTTCACATGTTGATGTTAGAAGTTTCATGTTTTGCTTTTTGTTTTTGTCCTGAATTTTCCTCATTCCCTTTTCAGGGATTTGTCAAACAACAGCTGGTGTCCAAATCAGATCATTCTTTCTCACAAAAGCAGCACCAAATTCATCTTGAGACATTTAAAGAAAGTACCTTTGTCTTCAATTTTAGATGGGGGTTCAGCCACTGTTGTTTAGATGATTACAGTTCATTTTCCTCCTCCAGCAGCCATGAACAGAACCCCGATAACAGGACGCAGTGACGTTTATTGCTGCCAGCAGCGGCTCAGGTCTGTGATTACACTGCGGCTCACAGACTTGACTGGTCGGGCGATGAAACTTTCCAGTGACGCAGATGCTGTTTGTGTAAATAACTGAAATATTCTCTAATTCCCCGTCCTGCCGCTGCGTTTCCAGGTGAACGAGATTTACCACGACGAGTCTCTGGGGGTTCACATCAACGTGGTTCTGGTCAGGATGATCATGCTGGGTTACGCCAAGGTGAGTGAAAAATCCATCGGTACAAATCGTTTTCACACAGAAGGAAAATATTCCCTTTAATTTGTTCATATGCACATTTACAGTCTTTTATCCTTTGTCAGAGTTATTAATTACATTTACTCCATTACATTTACTTGAGTACTTTTTTTGGAAAAAAATACTTTTAGGAGGATTTTTACTTTTATTTGGGTAGTTTTATTATAAAGTATTGTTACTTTTATTGGAGTAAATTTCTGGATTTTCTACCCTCTGAATGAAAAGCAAACATGTTTTCACCAAACATTCACCAGAAACAGAAACACACCTGCAGTTTGTGGAAAAATCTTCTTTTGCCTGATCTTGTTATTTCATAATTATGTTATTTATATGAATAATTTTCATTTTGGTTCATCAAATACTCAAAATGTCCCCATAACTTTACATCCGTCAGTCTGATGATGTAACTTTTAAATATTAAATGACTGATAATTCGATCATTTACTCAGTTTTACCAGATTCTTCTTTTTCTCTTACTTTAGTACATGTTTTGACTCCTCTGTCTTCACTAAAATCCTATGAATTATCCTGAGAAATGCAAGCTGTGATCTTATTTGCTGATTTTTATTCTAAAACATGACCGGTGATGATAATTATCCATTTTTAAATTTCCCTGTGTTTCCAGAAAAATTTCATATATAAGTAATAATGCAATCATTGACATTCTGAACATAAATCATCATTAGAATCAGATTTTGATCCACTGAATGATAAGAGATAAGTTTTCTTTTGAGATAATAACAATATTTTATTAAATGCAAAGGTCATTCACTTAACATTTAATATTTATTGTAATATTCAAACCTACTGGTGAAAAAGATTCAATATGAAATCCTGACAGCCAGGAGCTTTGATATTCAAATTAATCCTACAGAGAGATTTAATTAGCTTTGTCTAGGATGATTTAGTGCAGATTGTATTGAATTTGTAGAAAAACAATAGTTTCTGAAAGTAGAGATAATAGAATTAAACCCAAATCAGTAAAAAGTAAAATAATAAGGCTTAAAGTGAGTACAAATGAATGTATTTGGGTTTTATTTAATACTCAGCCATTTCCGAGGTAAATATACAGATAATTAAAGCTAATAAACACAAACGGCCGGTCTGAGATTTCCCAGTAAAATCTCCCAGAGACAAAAGACAAGACAGAATGATTTCTGCTGTGGATTTGAAATCAGAACGTGGATCTGGGAAAAACCTCAAGTTTCCTCTCCCAACTCAGAAAAACCACTGATGACCCTAAACTAACATTTAGGTCATACAGTTCAATGCCTGTGGAAGATTTAACGTCCAAATAAATCATTTATTTTTCATCTTTTTTGTGAAACATTGACCTTCATATTTTTTTATATAACTGTTTTGTGCTTTTCCGCTGTGAATTTTCATTAATTCTTCACATTAAGAGCAAAGGTTATGTTGCGCTGTGTGTGGGAGACCATTTGCTAACGGACGTTAGCGCCTTACATCAGTAATTAGCATTGT
Organism: Alfaro cultratus; assembly: GCA_903066825.1. Classification (NCBI taxonomy): domain Eukaryota; kingdom Metazoa; phylum Chordata; class Actinopteri; order Cyprinodontiformes; family Poeciliidae; genus Alfaro; species Alfaro cultratus. The sequence continues at coordinate 9,924 of CAEFZX010026810.1, forward strand.
TATTCTGGTCTGCATGTTTGTTCAGAGGAAACCTGAAATTTACACACACTCTGTAAGAACATGAATGACCTTTTTTTATTTCTCTGTTTGAGGTCAAACCAAAGTGAATTTCTTCTGTTTTAGGTCAGTTAGGATTTCTGCAATTATTTATTTTTGCTAAATGTCAAAAATAATTAGGAAGTGGGGCTGTTAGTGCGTTTTTAATGCTTTGTTTTAATCCAGATTTATTTTCCATGTTGGAATTGTGTTAAGCCTTTTCACAAATTCCAAACAAAACAAATAGTTTACTGGATTTGAACCCGTTCCTGCTGATGAAACTGGCATAAATGTGCTCATGATTCAGTTTTTTCTCTAGGAATAAAATGTGTGATTTTCTCTCTAATCATTGACTTTTATGCAGTTTTTGGAAGTTTGTTGCAGATTTGTGGAACAAACTTCCAGTGTAATGATATGGATGTCACATAAACCCCCACCATATCACTAAAAAACCCTAATTATTATATATCTGTCTGTATTAAAACTGAAATAAAATCAGATATTCACATTTCATGTGTCTTCAAATCAAACAAAGATAAAGTAAAATAACTCATATTTCCCTTTAGATTCTGGTTTCCGTCGTTACTTTGTGTCCTCGCTGAAAATGAACCTGTCATGTTGTGCTGCTGCCTGAGAGGAAACGATCTGAGCACTTTTCCCTTTTTCTCGCCTGTCAGTCCATCAGCCTCATTGAGAGAGGAAACCCATCACGGAGTCTGGAGAACGTTTGCCGCTGGGCGTTTGTGCAGCAGAAAGGCGACCCTGATCACGCCGAACATCACGACCACGCCATCTTCCTGACGCGCCAGGGCTTCGGCCCCACCGGCATGCAGGGTAAGGCCGGCCCCCCGGGGCCGCTTCGGGTCCAGTGTCTATAACAAATCAAAAATTATGATGTGTCCTATTTAGTTGTCTTTTTTATGTATTAATTTTTTTTTATCACACTTTGGGAAACAAGCCACTCTGCATAAGGCAGAACAAATTCTTCTTCTTCTAAACAACTCACTTTTTTTAAAATTCCACAATCTTGTTAGCTTAGCCAGATGCTCTTAAAACCAAAATACTTATAAAAGGTTATATTTGGATACTTATATACTTGAAGGACTATTTAAAACAAAAAAAAGTTTTGTTCAAACTTGATTTCTAACCCAAAATGTCCAAACGGTGGAAGCAGTTTTTAGAGAGAAAGTAAAGTTATAAGATGATAAAATGCAGTTATGCTTAATTTTGTTTCATCATCTTTCCACTTTGTTTGCAAATTTATTGATTTAAAACAAACAAAACTTAATGCAATTACTCTGACAATTCAAAGCAGCCATGTTTTAGCCATCAGAAGCTCATCTTCCAATCATCCTAATAATAATAATGATGCCTGTTGCTCAGGACGACAATTCACCGCGTCACTTCTGCAAAGAAACAGAACAAACACACAGCCATTACTTTACAACAAAATCTATATCTAATTTTCACCGCGAAGAAGGTAAACACTGCAATCTAACCAATCAATGCAGATGAAGACGATGTCTGGGTGAAATTACATTTAAATGAACTCGGTTCTGACTTTGGAAACTAAAACTACTTATTTAGATGGAAGTTGGATTCAAATCAGCTGTTTAATTTGAGCTGGAGGAACATTTGCAATAAATCCCTCAATTTTTAAAGTTTGTTTTCAACCGAAGCAATACTTCGTTCTTATATTTCCACACAAACACATTTAACTAAAACTTGTGGTTTCACAGCGTTTAGGTCTGAAGTGACTCTGCGGACATGTGGCATTTCAAGACAAAAGTCTTGGATGTAATTGGTTTGTAAAGTTCAGATTTGTGAAAACACATCCACATATTGACAAATTGCACAGTGTTACATGCATATTGCTTTTTTTCATCTACCTTTGTGTTTCCTGCACTGCAGAAATAATGGTGTCATATATAAATTTCATGCTAAATCAGTTTTACGTAATGCTGTTGTCTTCAGAAATGGACACTTTTTTAATTATTTGTGCAGTAACAAAAAATATATCAGGTAAGAGATCATTTCCGGAGGATAGGATGAACAAAATCCTGCTTACATTAAAGTACAGTGGAGATTTAAAGAAAGTTTTGTTTGGAGAAGAGAAGAATGACAGCAGCTTGAGGCCATTCAAGCAAATAAATGTCCAATCACAAAGAGAAACTGAGCAAATGTCCTCAGCAGTGAGCGCTAACATCCAATATAGAAACAGGAATGGGTTTTTTCCATCTATGTCTTTATAAAGTCTGCTTTTCCACTGTCAGGATCCTGACAAATTTAGCTTTTTGTGACAGAAACACAGAAAACGGCACCGGCTCCCAGAAGCATCTGTGCTGTCACAGCGTTGGATTAACCATGAGTTACACAGATGTGACAGATTACGTTAAAAAATAGACAGATTATCTCATCTCCTCAGTTATTTTTAAACTGTAGGTTAACTTCAATATTGGAAAAAAAGTAAAGGAACAAAAGAAAGTCAATTTTTGAACACTTACAAACATTAAATACTAATAACAGATGGAAAGTCTGAGCCAGATCCAACTACAGAGGAATTTATCTGGGGGAACAATGGCTTATTTTTATATTTGATTTAATATACATATGTAAAGAAATGTTTATTTAACCTTTCAAATAAATTAACCCTGCTCATTAATAATGAACAATAATGATGTCACACATGTAGAAAGTGCTGAGTAATTATGCTCAGATTAGCATAAACATCATCTCATATGTTGCAGAAATCTAAGAATGCCCATCCTCAAGCCTCTCTTCATGTTTCTGAAGTTCATGCTTTTTATTGTTATTTTGGACCTTTTTGATTTTCAGTGGAGTTTGAGCCTCATGGTAGTGTAATGAATTCCCATGTTTAAATCTGAGATATGTTGGCAAGCAGAGAAAAACAGCATCAGGGGAGATGAAGACAGACCTGCAGGGTGAAGAGAGATGGTTGCAAATCCACTGCTGAAGAAAAACACTTTTCTGTTCCACCAGTTCATCATCCGGTTGGTTTGCCATCAGCCATTTTGACTCCAGATCAACTCCGTTCCACCATCTTGGTTTGGCCGCATAGCTTCCATTTTGTCTTTTGTGATTTTCCTTTGTGTTCCTGTCCAGCCTTCTCTAATTCTTCCACTTTAACAGAGATGCTCGTCTCTTGGTCCTCCGGCTGCTCGTTGGGTTTATACTCTCGTATCAGTGCCTCTGGGGGGCCATTTTGCTGAAGTACTGCATGATCTCTGCTGTTTCGTCTAAGCTCTTTGAGATCTGTCGATCCTTTCTTCTTCTCACTTTGCAGGATTTTAGAGAAATGTTGAAAGCTCAGTGTGAGACGCCTTCATGCTGAGAGGTGAGAGTTTTAGCTTGATCCACTACAAAAAACACTTTGAACTACTTCACTGACTCTTCACTATTTTATCTTTCATGTCTAAAATCAGGACATGCAGGCATTACTGTACGAATAATATGCCTTTCATAACAGCACAAGCTTTTATCCTTCTCTTTCATCTCTGCAAATGACAGCATCCTGTTTAAGTGAGGATTTATTAGAGTCCCTCTGCCTTCACTGTTCCCGCCACAGATTCAGAAGAACGGTGTCTTTTGCTGCCCGTTTCAAAGTGAGTGATGGATCTGGTTCCCACTAAGCAAAAGAGAAATGAAACATGAGTGACATCTGCAGCCTCATATCCAGGCTTCAGCTGTTTTTACTTTTTGTTTCTTGTGTCAATTTTCTGTAAGCAAAACATTTCATGTTTTGGGCTGAATCTGTTCTTCTGCCTCCAGTGCCTCTGTTAACCCTTTAATGTTCTTACTGAGCAGTAGCTCCTATAATGAGCTCAGCAGATACACCAGGTGTTTGCTAATTGTTGCTGGCTAGTCTGAAGGAGCTGAGTGGGGGAGGAGCTGCGTCTCAAAGGCGGAGCTAGGTCCATTCAGACGTTTTTTTTTTTTTTTTTTCCACAACTGAATGGTTGCCATGGAGATTAAAGGATTTCTCAAACATCCATGAAAGAATTAAGGCAACGCTCCAGGTTTGTTTTTGATGAGAGAATAGCATTAAGACATGGTGGGTGATTGGAAAGTTTTTAAGGAATTTATTAAAATTGTAGTTAAATCCAGGTTAAATGCTTTTTTTTATAATTTAGTAGCTGAAAAGACCATTTTTATAGGTTGTAATTCTCTGAGTCATTACTCAGCCACCCAGACTTTAGCTCTCTGTAACTGCCAGGTTTCTGACTTTAATTTTCCACCTCTTCAGAACAATATAAGATTTGTTCTGCAGGCTGGAACTGATTTTTATTTGTTTTTTTTAGCCTATGTTCGCCACCTTCTGTATTACATCAATTAAAGCTTAAATCAATTGGGAGAAACAGACCAGCAGCTTCTTCCTCGTGGTTGATATCAATCAAATCACAATCCTCACAAGGAGAAGCTTTAGTTCGCTTTGATTCCTTCAAGGACATTAAGATGTGATTGGTTTTGTGGCTTCCTGTAGACGCTACAAGTCCAAACAGAATTAGTTCAGGGCTGTCTGGAGACAAAGCATCAAACTGTCAGGACTTTATCGTCGTCCCTTGAGCCGCGGTTAGACTTTGACAAGTTTAGAGCCTCGCTGGAAGCAAAATATCATTAAGCTCCTCTGTTTCTTTGTGTGACATGTTTTGAAATTGAATCATTCACACAGGCTGACATAAACAGAACAATTTGCCAAATTTAAGCCCACTGACAGTGAACGGACACCAGGAATTTAATGGGAAACATGGAGAGGAAGAACATTTTGTGCTTTTCTAAAGTATCAAGTGGTTGTTTTTTGTGTGTAGTTTTCTGCTTAAAACTGTAGCAGGAAAAAGTGAGAACAATCAAGTGCAAACTGCTTAGCATGAGGCTAGAAGCTGAATGTTGGATAGCTTGGCATTTTAATTAAAATATGAAACCTATTACTTTTTTATCTTGCAGATAAATTACATTTCTTTTCATTTTTTACATATTTTCCTTTTAGTTTTGTTTGGGATTGTAGCTTTTGATATTTATATGCAGTTGCGAATGAAGGAAGATGATCACAAGGTAGTTATGAAAGCTGCCAAAAGTTGCCAAAGAGTTTTATTCCACACCTGATGGTTTAACAATCTGGTGTAGCACATCTACTGTTCTCAAAGTTGAATGTTTTCTGTGGAAAATTTCCTAGAGAACTAGTGTCATCTAAAAGTTGAAGATTTATTGGGTGATTAGGAGAAATTTAGCAAGAGAGGCGTAGCTAAAAGACCTATCAAACCGGCTCCATACCCAGGTTTTAAAAGCATTCTGTAGCATTCTGAGTCTAGCTGTAGTTCATCATGATGGTGAAATAACCACATATGTGAACTAGGAAACCTAATTTTTTATATGCAGAATCTGAATTCAGATAGATATTTTACTTAACTAACTAGCAACATTGATGTGATGCATAGACACTAGCACCTTTCCCCAAACAGCTGTGTTTCAAGTACAGCTTACTTTATATACTCAAATAATACAGTGATTGTGTAAAAACTCACAAAAAGTGAATGGAAGTATTTGAAAGTTTTCTTTCCCTTATCTGTTTTATCCAGTGAATGTTTAGCTGCATTATATTTATAAATCTATAAATCCATCTACTGTTATTTATTTGTTTTTTTTGTTGTAAATGGTTAACCCTAAAACACATTTAAATATAATGTTACACATGTTTGAAAGAAAAGATGTTCATTTCACATAAACACTGGAGAAAAGCATCTAATTATCAAATCAACTTTGGAGAAAGTGAATTAATTAATTTTAAGAAAGCAACATGTTGGCATCAGTAACACATTTTCTTAAATAAACTTTAAGCTCACAAATTGCATTTGCTGTCATCTTCATGGTCTGGCTCTTTTGTTTTTGTTTTTTAACAGCTGTGGAGAAATTAGCTGGTGACGTTTCCTTCAGATTTTGGTTGTTGCTTCCTATGAAACTAAAATTCACATTATTTCGTCATCCTTTCAATCAAGCTGAACTTTTATTATTATTATTATTATTATTATTATTATTATTATTATTATTATTATTATTATTATTATTTACAAACACTATTCCGATGGTTTGGAGGCGACTGTTTCTGAAATATTATATCCCTTTGAGAATTGGATACATTGATTATTGTCTGTATTCCTGCCAGTAAAAACTTAGAAAACACAGTGACTTGTTCCTTCAAAATAACATTTTATTTTCAAGTGAGACCATTTTTCCCCAGACGGCACAACCTGCAAGTTAGAGGAATGAAATTTAAACAAGTCAAGTGAAACCAGAAATATTCATAAAAATGAACTAACAAATCAGTCGGGTCGTTCTGTGAGGTGGAGACAAGATTTCAAGAAAAAGAGAAAATTCATTCTCACACCGACTACTTATAAAGGTCAAATTAAAGTAAAATTAGATCTGGCACTGAGAACAAAATGCTGCAGATTGCAGGGACACTCAGTGGCCTGAATTACATTAAACAATGATGCAGTTGGTGTTTTAAATATCTGATATTGAATAAAACATCTCACACAGTTCATTTGTAAATGCAAATTTGTCTTTGCAAGGTTTTCGGTTTTCTTGGCTTTTAAAGCTATATATATTTTTTAAGGCTTTAATGTTTCAGCTCTCATTGGATCCAGTAGTTTTGGGCTGTACACAGATTCTCTCCATAGGCGTAAATCCTGGGGGCTTCGAGGGGGTCTGGACCCCTCCAATTTTGGAAAGTCTAGAATTGTCCCCCCCAAAAAACCAAAAAATTATTGAAAAACGTTTGCATTTAAATAATATCAGTATGAAAAGGCAAAAGAAGCAAAAAAATAAAAATTCAATAAATAAATCTGCCATTTATCTTTTTTAGGTCCCCCCCCTACTGTTGTTAGAACAATGGTTCAGTCCAAAGTGTAGGAGGAGCAACAGAGCAGCTGAGTGAGGAGCTAGCTGCTAGCTGTTAGCTGCTAGCTGCTAGCTGTTAGCTGCTAGCTGCTAGCTGTTAGCTGCTAGCTGTTAGCTGCTAGCTGCTAGCTGTTAGCTGCTAGCTGTTAGCTGCTAGCTGCTAGCTGTTAGCTGTGGCTCTGCAGCACACATAAAAACCCTCCAGTAAGTAAATACTTACAGCAAAAGACATATAACACCTTTTATTTACTTTCACTGCTCAATAAGAAGAAACACATTAACAATAAAGATCAGACTGCAGTTCATAATTTCATTACTTTGGCTGAATCTTTATAAGCCTCCTTATTAGCAAAACTGCTACACTGTTTTCATAGACTTCAGCTTTTTTGTTAAAGGTAGCAAACATCTCATTCATATTTAACTCTTTAACTTTTAGATAATCAGAAGAGTTTGAAACGGGACGGAGAGGCTGAAGCTCTGTGTGGGAAGCTCTGTATGCAACGTAGAGCATTTAAAACCACAAAATAAAATCTGAATATTTTTCTCTATAAACCCTGGTGCTTTAAATGTTAGGTTTAAGTTATAATATGAATTTCTATCTACTTTTTAGTTCTCAGTTACCCAGGACATGACAAAACCAAAACAGGCTTAAAAATAAAGCAACTGAACAAGTTATAATTTAAATTGGCCATAACTTGTATTGGGAGCCTTTTCAATAAATTAATGTTTATGAGGAATTTTATGGAGAGCAGTTACTCATTAAAGCTTCTTTATTTAGAACCTTAAATTTTTGTAAAGGTGTAGCAGAGATTAGATCAGTGAGACTGAACAAAACTCGTATCTAAGCAACATTTGAATTTTAGTTTCACTTCTCTGCAGGTTGTTTACTGAGAATAAAACATGTTTGATGTGCATTACTAGTCATTTTGGTCCTGCAGCTTGAATGTGGTTTAAAAAAGTTTTAAACCACATTTTACGTTACATTTCACTGTAACTTTGCCGACTCCTCAAAATTGTTCTTAAGAAATGTTCCTGTTTTTGGTCCCCCTCAATAATGAGATGGGATTTACACTCTTGCTTCTCTCCTCATAAATGTTTTGCATTTGAGAATAATCCTTCTGGATTTGAAATGTTCTGTTTTTGCTGTTGGACAGAGTGTTGAGTTCAAGCTGCAAACTGTTGAAACAGCTGATTTTAGCAGCACCTGGCTAAAAAATGAACAATGGTAATTGTCAGACATTTTACAAAGAAAAAACAGAGAACCATGCTCATGAAGTGAAACCTACAAATAGGGATTGTTGAGACCTTAAAAAGCCTGCGCTGTCTGAAAGCATCAGAACGGGAAGATGACAGCATGAAGTTTCTCTCAATAAAGCTGTCAAGAATCTCCTAGAGTCTGAGAAGAAGCATAAAAGCAGAAGTGTCTGGATGTTGGGATGAGAGTTAAAAAGACATTCAAAGCACTTCAGGCTGATGTGAACCAGCTGAAGTTGTGTTTTCTAGTCCTATCAAAGACTGAAAAGGACCATAAGGGACAAAAATACCAAATCAAAACACGACTGGAAGAAAGGCAAAAAAATAGAAAATACAAAGAGTGACACAAGGAAACCTTTAAAAAGCTACTTTTGGTACAGAGGATGGACAGTAATTCAGTGAAGTAATTAAACTAAAACACTGTGAAGGCCTCAAAAAATAAAATACCTTATCTGAGTCAGAAAAGTTAAAGATTCATATGAAGGTCCTTTTGACAAAAAGAACTTTAAAAACCCTGAGAATGAAGGAAAAGAAAAAAACCCAGTAATATAAAGCATCCAATTGTAAAAAACAAAGACTAAAAGCACATAAACTATTTCTTCTAATTACCTGAGGACTGATTTGTCACGTAGATTTTTGTTTTTTACAACCTTTCAAGGTGAGGCAAGTTAAAATTTATGGAAGCAAAAGAAATGAAATGAAAGAGAAAAATGCGGTGGCAAAACAAAGGAAACTGAAGAGACTGAAATTAATGATGTTTCAGTTCATATTATGAAAAAGTTTATATTTTGCTTCCAATCAGACAGACTTCCTGGTTGCCCTTTAGACGAAGGAAGCTGATAAAACGAAACTGTAACTAATAGCAGCAGTCTGTGGAGCGTTGACTCAAACTTCTGTCTGGATGTGAAGTCAGAGCTGAAACAGGAGGGATGTGACGCGATGCTGACACAAACCTCTTTTATAAGTTCAGAATTAGGATTTTCATCCATAGTTTACGTCCAGATTTACCTTAGCTGCCTTCGTCTGGAGCTGAATTAGGATTCATGCCTGACGTCAGTAACATAAAAGTCGGATAAAGTGAGAGATATTCTGACTGCAGATGGAGTGGAAATTCCTGAAATACCCAGACTGCCTCTGTGCCTGGTGTCTGCGTCGACTCTGAGAGCAGGTCTGAGGCGTAACCTCAGGGACCAACGCTTCTGCAGCAGGGATTCACTTTGTCCTTACGTAACAACATGAACATGTCGCAGCTTTTCCTGCTGCATCTCCATCAGGTGCAGCTTCATCTGGAGCCATGGGTCGCTGCTGCTGTGCATTATGGGATATGAAGTATCGGGTGCAGCCTGAAGGCGTTGAGCTTGGCAGGTCTTCTCTAAATACTGTTAGCTGAGATGCTCAAAGCAAAAGGTGAACTGAATCACAGTTCAGGTCCTGAAACAGCAGAACATGTAGTGTTTCTGCAGCGTAGTAGTTATCAAACAATGCAGTGGAGTTTTGTTTATTTCTTTAATTGCTTTATTTACTTTTACATCACATAATTCACGGCAGTTTGGACACCACAGACCTCTACATCCTCTTCACAAAGCTGGAGTTTTTCCAAAGTTTTCATGTCAACATGGATGGATGTAGCCTGAACTCTGCTGCCGTTTCCTTGGGAACCTGCTGTTCAAAGACACAACTCTCTCTCGTCTCTTTATCTCAAACAGCAAGTGTGTCTTCCTCTGAAGAAAACCGAAGCACCTCTGTTCAGTGCTGAATGTTTTTAACATGAATAAAAAAAGACAGAAGTCAAGCCAAGGCCATCAGCAGAACCACCGACGTTTAATAATATTTGGAGTAAAACTTTTAGTTTTGTCCTGTTTTTACTGGCCTTTTTAACAGAAAAACAAACTGGAGATTGAATTTTTTGCTCATTTATTATGTTTTCCAGGCTGTTTCTCTGATTTTCATCAAGTTCAAGGCAGCGAAAACATCACACCAATCCCACCTCGCTTCACTTGCCTTCCAGTTTAGTTGTGAATTATTTTAAGGTTCTTTTATTCATTTCTAGGTTTCTGTGCTTCATTGGTTCTGTCTGAACTGATGCAACGACTCGCTGACCTTCCGTCAGCAGGTCATATGGATTTAAAAGTGTGAAGCAATAGGGTGAGAAGTGGAGGATGGAAAACACTTTCCCGGTTAAGATCAGGCAGCGTCCATTACTAACTGTTTTAAATTCTCACTTTTCTCTCTTAGCCAATTTTTTATTGTTTTAATTGTGTAAATTCGTTTCTTCTGTCTTCAAATATTTCTGTTTTCTGCTTGTTTTAAAATGATCTTATCGTAAAACACAACTTCCTCACTGCTTTGGTAGTGATTTCTAAATAAACTGATATTATAACGTGTTCAGTGCAGTTTTATCTGAAAGAGTGGAGAAATTTATCTCATTTATTTATCATTTATTGTCATTTGTGTCAAAGTTTCATCACTGATAATTAACTGCTAAACAAAAACTTTGTTTATGTTTTAACATCTTCCTGAAAGACGGCATAACTTTGAGACAGCAGTTGGAGTTCAGCCAACGTTTTCTGGCCTGGATGTTTCTAATTCTGCGCTGAACTTCTGTCCAGGTTACGCTCCGGTCACAGGGATGTGCCACCCGGTCCGGAGTTGCACCCTCAACCACGAAGACGGCTTCTCGTCTGCGTTCGTCGTGGCTCATGAGACCGGACATGTGTGAGTTCACGTTGCCGTTTCCGTGTTTTCGGGCGCGGCGCTCCTGAACGCGGTAACGTGATCAGAGCTTCATCTGAGACGGGATTTTTCTGATTGGCTGCCGGTTAAATTCATCAAGCTGCTTTGGAAATGGAAAAGTTTCTGACCAGAAAAAGAACAAAGGAGCTGAAAAAAACATAAGAACTGCAGGAGTAAAATAAAATTTCATGTAATATAAGATATTATAGGAGAGGATCGTGATGAAAAATGGTCATAATATATTATCTGATAACAAAACACAGAACTCCATCTAAAATCAGACGGTATGAGATGCTATTTATTCTAAATTAATGTGATAATTATTGAATATTGACTAAAATACGTTTTTAAAGTTGTTTCTTTACATATTTTGTAGCATTGTCAGTGGATTTGCAGACACGGTATGGAAAGTTTGTGAATCCCTGGTCTGAATTATTGCAGATCTGAAACGTAGAAAGTGTTATGCTGATGATGTAATTCTTTATTATCAAATGATTTATAATTTGATCAGTTTCTCAGTACTTGAGTAGATTTTCTACCAAATACTTTTTTACTCTTACTTGAGTCATTTCTTGAACAGATAGTTTTTATTTTTGCTTCAGTTAAATGAAGTTGAAGTAGTTCTGCTCTTTCTTGAGATTTTTCGGTTTCTCTCCCAGCTCTGCTGAACGGTGATGATTAGGAGAGAAAGAATCAGTGACCGAGTTGCAACTGAAAGCATTCGGTCCGCTCAGCCGGTCCGGCTGGTCGAGTCCAGCTGGATGCAGAGCTGAGCATGTGGATGTCAGGATTTAGGAGATAACAAATTGTAATCTGGATTAGAGCGTCCATATGGGGACGGCTTCGAGGAACATCCATGTTCCAGGTGTTCCAGTTCAGCAGATCCTAACGCCGTCGGCTGTGACGCTTCGTCCCACCGGTAGGAGAAACGCCGTTCAGCGGGCGTTTAAAAGAGCTGAAACATCTAGGTGAGGGGTGTCCAAAGTGTGGCCTGGGGGCCATTTGCGGTCCTTGCAGTAGCTTTGTGTGGCCCCTGGTTACAGATTAGGAATGGTTTTATATTGAGTGGATGCAGATGGAGGATTTTTGTTTTTCTTTGTATGAGGTTTTCAGTCAATCAAGTTTCAATCAAGTTTATTTCAGCAGCAAGGTGGTTCAAGGTGCTTTACATAATAAACACAAAAAACTACAAAGTTATGAAAAAAGCAGCATACAGTCAGCAGTTGAACAAACAAACCTTGATAAGTATCATTCCCATAATTAGATTTTCAGTGACAAATTTATATCAAATAAAAATGTTTAGGTACAAAATAAGTGTTTTTCTTTTATTATCAGTGTTTTTCTAGTGTTTCATTTTTTGTTTATCTGCCTTAATTTCAAAGTGATGGTAATATCCAGTGAGTTTTTACCCAGAAACAAACTCAGCCACTGATTAAAATGGGCTAAATCCAGTTAAAAAAATGTGTTGGTAGGAAGAAACTAATGGTGACTTTGAATGTTTTATTTAAAAATATTACATGTTCATTTGCTTCTTAGCAGATAAAATTAAAAGAATTGCCAATGAAATCTCACCCCACAGGAAAGTAAAAGAAGTAAAACTAAATTGTGGCCCCTTCGTGTTTTCAACTTGCCGGTTTTGGCCCTCAGTGAAAAACATTTGGACACCATTTCCACAAACCTTTGATGTTTCTTACTTTACAGCTTGTAAAACATTGATTTTATCCTCTGGTTAGTTATTAAACAAGTCAGACTTTTATTAGATGTCTTTTATTTCCTCCTGGGTGGACGAGAGAGACGATCTTGAACGGTGATTTCAGCACGAACGAGGAAAACGCTGTCAGCAGCTGCTGGACATGAATCATCCTTCAGACTCTGTCGACTGACCTTCACACGTCCTTGAACCCTCTGCAAATAGAAAACAGTGAATTGCTTGAGGAGACCTTTAACATTTCAACAATGATTTGATTTAGAAGCTGCAGCCTTTACATGTCTGCAAATGCCAGCTCCACTTGTTAGCATTTCCTGGCCACAGCTTTCGTATTGATTACTTGTGTTGCTAGGTAACGCTTTATGTACCGTCCTGTGTATGGATTCAATGTGAGCATCCAGGCTTTCTTAGTATTAAGTCATTTTGAGCAGAGATGTGAAGGTTTCTGTCTCTTTTTTTAACATTGGCACCTTAACTCTCAAGTAAAGTTTATTAGTAGCACATTTGCTTTACCTCATAAAAACACAAAAATACAAAGTCACAGAACACAGACAACAGTAAACATTACATTTTGCCTTCATTATACATCAAAATGTTGGTCAATGTTCCATTTATTTTGGTTCAAAATCAACTCTGAACAGGTGTTTTCTGTCAGTTTGTTCCAGATTAATGGAGAATAAAAACTAAAAGCTGCTTCTCCAAGAAGCAAAGTGCAGAACAAACAAAGAAAGAGAAAGAACTGAAGAAAAAGAACTAAATAAATTGTCTCAGTTCTATTTATTCTATGCAGATGAAAAATATTTGAAAGTTTTCAGCTAATAGATTTTCAAGTTACTTGTGCTATCCTGTTATATTCATAATCTATGATTAATCAAATTATAGATTTGATTAACTGGGATTCTGTGAAATATTTAGAAGTACAAAATGTTATAGAACTTATTGCTTTATATTTTTTAAGTGTTTAGTGTGAAGAACAACTGAGGATACAATTAATCTAAAGTTGTCTTTGTTTTTATGCTTCTAGGAGGACCTATAATTAGTTTTACTGCTTTTCTTTCCCATTGTATTTGGTGCTGTAGCTCCTGATAGTTGTATTGTTACCTACAGTATATCTCATGTTAAACAATATGTAAAAAAATATTTTTTACAAAAAGGTGAAATAAATGTGAAGAAAATGGCAGCTGGGTGTTGCAGAAGAATGACATGAGGAACACCAAACTCAACAGAAGTGTTCAGATCACTGCTAAGAAGGTTTATCTTATGCTTAGAGACACCACTGGTTTATTCCTCTAGTTTAGGAGCCTTTCTATGTTTTAGAAACCAAACAAATTAATGATTCTTCAGAAAATTAGCATATACTGCAAAGAAAGAGTAAAACAAAGTCCAACCTTTTGTTAGACCTTCAGAAAGTCTGAAAAACAACTGAGCAGTTCAGTTTCAAAAGATTTCATGGAACATTTTAAGCAAATTAGAAACACAGTAACATCTTCAGTTATAGCACAGATTCTTAGATTTCTGATTTTTTTTCTCATCTAATCAAGTCTAAGAGTGTTATTGTTGAGCTGCATTAGTGATGAACATGTGGGATGATGGATGCAGAGGATCAGAAAAAGCTTTTTGAACTCGTGACATGTCGTCACATTTCGTCTGCAGTCTCGGTAAATAAGTCGTCCTGGTTTCAGGTTTTTCCTCCTCAGGCGACTCAACACTCAGAAGATGAAACTCAGAAACCGTTTCTCTCAACAAGCTTCCACATTTAGGATGTTCATTTTACGTGACTTCTAAAATGTCATCCATCTGAGGTGGAGTATTTTTATTTTTGCCTCAGGTTGTTATTATTCTGTCATTTATTAATCAGCAGAATGCAGCAATTTAATCTAGGTAGCTATTTTTAATAGTACTTAAATTATTAAAGAAGGAAATGAAAAGATTAAATAATTATTCACTTGAGCCAAAAAGCTGCACTGTGTGTTCATGTGAAAACATAAAAGCATCAGTCGTTAAAGTTCATGTATGATTACATAATTATGTGAAATTCTCCTAAGGTGTTATCTCTAATTGTCCCTGCAGGTTGTACTAATGCGACGGCTTTAATTTATTCAAATTTAGCAGCTCACACTTAATAAAATGTTCTATCCTTGGAATAACCTCAGACAAGGTTTGAAAAGGCCTTGCAGTGAACTGGATGTAATCTCTACCAGTAGATTTTCCCAATAATAACTCAAGATTACAGATAATTTATTCTACTTTGAGGTAGGAGAGGGCTGGTACGGAAGCTGAGAGCGGACATTTTCCGCATATACTTTTTACTGATGGTTTTCTTGAGATAACGAGTTACATTTTGAAATGTTGAGAAAACTGGATATTTGTCATAATGTGAAGAAAACCGTCTGACAAATGGGAAAAAACAAAAAAACAAACTACTAAAACCAGTTCACTGTGTCCATGTTCAAACCAGACTGGATCGCACCAAACTCAGAGAAAACGATCTTAGTGTCGGTGCGTCACAATGCTGACATTTCCTAATTACTACAGAAACTGTTCTTTTAAATTCTTTTTATTTTTCTCTCTTCACTGGGATTATTCTTAAATTACTTGCTGTGGGAGGATTTTTTTTATCTGTTGTTCAGATGATGACCTGCAGTCAGGACTCTGAAAACAATGCTAACCGCTAACATTAACAGCGTTTCACTTTGCAGTAAAAAGGTTCTGGGTTCAAATCTGGGCCAGCGCCGCTCTGTATGGACCCGTCTTATTCTTTCCAAACATTTAGTTGCCTGAAGCACAAACTCCTCTAACAGGAATGACCTACATTTCTACCTTTTTCTCTGGATTTATCTATTTCTAGTGGAGGAAAATTACGACTCAGAAAATCAACAGAGGAAGCAAAATTCAATGAATTACATGATACAGAACCAGAACTCATTCTAATATGTTAGGATAAAACACACACTTGTTTGATGCAAACCCCTAAAAACATCAAAATGTTCTGACCTACAGAAGCAACAGACATATTATCACAACTTTGAGGCTTTGAGGAGGAGATTATTAAACCCAATCATCAAAGTCTGCAGACAACTGAGTTAAAATTTATGTCGGATGAACAAACTGTAATTCATTTCTGCAGCAGGACAGATGTAACAAGCTGAATATGGGATCATTTCTCATCCAGTCCCAAACCTGAGATCCAAAGTTTTGTTTTGTTGTAATTGAAGCTGCAGTGCTTGCAAACCTCATAATGCTGATTATAAGTTAAAAACAAACATTTGGTGTCCAGATGCCATCAGACACAGAAAAACTCAGATTTCTACTCCACCCATTTAGTGTTTTTTCAGTAATTGAATTGTGACATGCATGAGCAACCTTCAATCTTTACCTGTGTTGCATTTTGAGAAAGTTTTTGATTCCAAAGGTCATTGAAAAGACCAAGAGGCAAACTGCTGATCGAGGGATAAAATCCCTGCTGAGGTAATAATAGTTTTAAATGTCAGTTTACTTATAAAAAGGTTGGAGGGCCTCAGTCCCTCAGGGAAAGTTTCCTATCTGATATGTTTAGTTCTTGGTCAGACAACATAAGAGGTGGTTCAGTTTGTTCATGTTGGCTGACGGAGAAATGTTATAAACCGAGTTCAGTTTCTTACTTTTTTGGTTGAATTGATGACAAAACTGGCCAGCAGGTAAAAATTCACCCATCAGGTTTTACTCACTGACACTGTGAAACCTGATGTTTCTTTTTGACAGCTGACCAAACTAAGTCAGAGATTCATCAGATTCTTCTTCTCTTTTAACTGGTTTTACCACATAAAACTCATTTATATAAACTGTAACAAACATGCAACAAAATGTGCTGCATGTTTCTTGATGGTAGTTTTGAATCCAAATAAAAGGAGGATATTAAAATACCGTTCAGTAAACTGAGGTCTTAGAGTTGCAGTTTATTGACTTTCAAACATTAAAAAATGAAGATCAAATACTGAAGAATCAGTTTTTGATTTCAGAGCTAATCAAGAGAAAATGGGTCAATTTTAGTTTTGATTTCTGACCAATTAATGCGTCTTATAATTCATCTTATGAAAACAGTTTGGTTTGGGAACCTTTCTGTGCTTGAATGATTCAGAGGAGTTAAATATGTTATTAGAAACCAGAGATCAGGCTGAAATCTGGGGGAACTGATAAAATCAGACCTGAATCTTCAGGTGACTCTGAGTTCCTCTGGATCTATGATAAAATCCCAGCTGTTTAGAGTTGCTTTGATTCATAACTGGAATGTTTCATAATTGGTTGCTGTATGAAATAAAACAACTCTAAAACCAATCAACTCCACTTTAAAAGCCTACTGATTGGAAACAAAATAAAGACAACTTAGCACTTTTACACAGTTTAAAATGGAGTCGACACAAAACTTTGTCACAAATTTCAAATTTCCTGAAAAGTCTCAATCTCCCCTGAATCAAATCATTTGATTGGAACCCACATCTCCCATCGTCTCTCCCTGAGGCGGTGGAGTAAAAGCTGTTTACTTTGTGAAACTCATCTCCCATGTGTGACCTTGTCCTCCTCCTCCTCCTCCTCCTCCTCCTCCTCTTCCTCCTCCGCTTCCTCCTCCGCCGCCGCCGGCTGCAGGCTGGGCATGGAGCACGACGGCCAGGGGAACCGCTGCGGGGACGAGACGGCGATGGGCAGCGTCATGGCGCCGCTGGTGCAGGCGGCCTTCCATCGGTACCACTGGTCCATGTGCAGCGGACAGGAGCTGAAGAGATACATCCAGTGAGTTCATCTTTCTGCTCTGTTTTATAAATTGATGAAGAGAAGGAAACATTTCCAGAGCATCTCCTACGATACACACCTCTCCTTTGGCTCTTTTAGAGTCATAAATATTCTTTTTTTTTGCAGTGCCCAGTGTATCAGGAAATAAAGCGTTTTCACTCACTTACTAAATATAATAATATAACAGTTATATATAGACTTTTTTGAATGAAACAGTAGCAAAGATTTCTTAAATTGTGAGTTTTCTGTATTATAACTGATAAAGTCTCTAAATAATTTAAAGATTATAGGTTAAAATCAGCTAAAAACAAAATTACATCCAAAATCCATCTGTTACTATATAAGTTCATGAATTTTATCACAAAGATAAAACATATTTTATAGATGAATTACACATAGATTGATGCACCAACCTCAGTTATGTTCCACCATAAATAAATAGATAGTGGGACTGAATGTAAATGTTGTGTTATCTTTTTAGATGTCAGTTTGTATCCAAACCTGAACAGTTTCTGTTTATCTTTCATCGTCGTTCATAATTTAAAATAGGAACCAGAATCCTGACATCTGCTCATGAATAAAAACAAACTCTGGCTGTTGAGGTTTAGATGTTTCTGGTCTCTCTGCTCTGTTCACAGGATTAATTTGTCTCAGTCTTAAAAACATAACAGCAGATAACAGTGACAGTATGCAATCAATCACAGTGTAATCCTGACCAGTCTGCACCTCTTTTCACGCAAAACAGACAGAAACATGAAATTATTTGCCTCCAGTTTTGGAGCTGGTGATATATCATGCATTATTTATTTTTGGGACGGGTTAAATGTTGGAAAAACAGGAAGGTTTGTTTTCTGAAAGCTCACTTGCCAACATAAGTTGCTTTGCAACAGTATAATGTGTATTAATGTTACACTGCAATAGGAACATTGATGTCACATGAGGTTTGTTTGCATTTAAGAGCAGAAAATCCAACCTATAACTCATTTTCTTTTTTTACTTTCTGTTGGTTTCTGGTAATTATACAAGTTAAGAAACTTGTATAATTCACTCACCCAATCTTCCTATTCATCCTCTTCGTATTCCACTCATTTGCACAACTTCAAGAGCAACTTTTATGGCAGATGTTAGCATCTTTTAAAGAGGTGGGGGTGCATACTTACTATAAGATGTGAATACTACTTGCAGTGAAGAACTGAGACTGTTAAAGAGGCCAAAGAGTCTCTTGTGGTATTCACCATAAGGTTATATGCTGGGCGACAGAATACACACACACACACGCACACAGACACACACCACTGTGTATTCCTCAGAATGTGTCAGCAACTATCTTAACTGATAACAACAGTCAGTCGATAACCTTCTAGCTTGTGGTAGGACTCGGTTGGAGTTTTGTACGTTGATAGAAATTGGCCACCTGGCTGTAATCTCATGTATTTACTTGTAAAGGTTCAGTGTTTGTGTTAAAAAAACACAAACAAAACCTTGAACTTTAATCGAGCTAACTGCAGGCTCTAATTAACTAATCACATTTTAATTTAAAATACAGAATATTTTCCATCACAAAAACCCTTTTTGCTGCTAAATTATTGAATAAATAGGCATATGAGCTCAACTACAGAAATATTTATTGTTTATAATGTGTTATTTAATTTATTCCACCATCAGATTGGTGCAAAGTGCTGTTATACCCA
The DNA here is from genome assembly GCA_903066825.1 of Alfaro cultratus. NCBI lineage: Eukaryota > Metazoa > Chordata > Actinopteri > Cyprinodontiformes > Poeciliidae > Alfaro > Alfaro cultratus. The sequence goes on from CAEFZX010026810.1 coordinate 29,028, forward strand.
GCAACTCCTGATCATTCATGGAGCTTCTTTAGAAATTGGACGCTAACGTTAGCACTAGCATCTGTGCTGCTGCTACATGTTTATCATTGAGATGCTATTTTAGGCTGGAATAGCTTTGCTGATAGGCTAACGCCTTTTAGCACAACTTGAACATAACAATAGTCTTCTTCAGTGTCCTATCAGATCGATTTCTGAAGCAGAGAAAACCCCCCAGAGATCCAACAGGTTTCTTCCGTCACTGTTAGCGGATGTAGCTTGTGTGTTAGATTTACTGGCGTACCAGAAACACAATAAAAAGATTCCAGCTCAGGACTCCATGTTGAACCTATAATCTCAGGTTTCTGACCTTACTGAAGCACAGCCATGTTTCATTTCCTTACAGCACCTATGATTGTTTGCTGGATGATCCTTTCAAACACGACTGGCCTCAGCTTCCTGAACTCCCCGGCATCAACTACTCCATGGATGAGCAATGCCGATTCGACTTCGGAGTGGGATACAAGATCTGCACCTCGGTGAGTCGATCCCTGACGCTGTCCATCTACCCACAGAATATATTCACCATCCCTAAAGTATGAACTATATGCCAGTATATAAACCAAGAGCAGAGACCCATTCTATATGACACAAGAAAATGTGCAAAAATTTAAAAACACCTGGATATTAAATACTCAGAGGAATGTTATTATTAATTCAAACTCTTCTTTGTGCTGCATCACAGACAAACTATACCTTATGTGACGTCAATCAGCGGATAGAAACCCAGAAACCTGTTGAGAAAGTTGTTACTATGGAAACGTGTTTAAATACTAATTTATTCAGCTCCCGTCCGCCACTTTTAGACACATTGCAATAAGTTGTCAACATTACGTGCTAAATCTTAAATGTTTGCCTTACATAAAAAATAAAAAGGGACGCAGTGCTTTGCTACTAATTGTCAACACTATGACAACTAAACCTTGTTCCAAATTATTATGCAAGTGATAATTTCTCAGATTTTCTTAAATGGTCAATGCAAATGATGGTCAGCATAATTTCAAGTCATGAACTATTACGGTATAAATCAGATTTTACTGAACAAAGCTCCCCATGAAAACAGTATTTTTTTTTAAAAATAAAAACCTTGAGGTTCCAGAGGCTCCAGCAGCTTCAAATAACTGTTTGCTGCTTTGTAAGGGCATTTTAACAGCTGCTCTCTTAATCCAATGAATTAGTCTAACATAAACCTTCCTCATTTTGCCTTTATCTGTACAAACCATCTTTGTTCTGAATCAGCAACAAATCTCTTCACAGTACAATAATAACGCTTCAGTTTTCGTTAAATATCTAATGTTTTCATACCTTGTCATACGGCATTACACTATCTAATGATTTTTGTCAGCAGAGAGATTCTTTCTCTTTCCCATGTTGCTTGAAACCTGTGGCCTGCTTAATAATGTGGAACATCCTTTTTAAGTAGATTTCCTTTAATTGAACTTCACCAGACAAACTAATCAACCAGATCTCTGAAATTAATTATAGTGATTCAAAGAGTCCTGACACACAAAACCATCTATAAATTTAATGGCACACCATAAATTTTTATCTTTATGACACTTAAATCCAATTTGCATAATAATTTCGAACATGATGTAGGTAACAAGGTTAGGAGAAAGTTTTAATAAAAAAATAATAATAATACAGAGGGAAAGGGAAGTAGGCCAGTTATGCTAGCTTGACTTTGACAACCTTAACATGTAGATGTGCTGCAGAATTCACAATGTTTCAGCTCAGACAAACAAAAAAAACATGACACACACACCAACGTCAGATCTGTCAGTAGAGCAGATTAATCGGCCACCGTTGCGTTCAGACAATCACTAATTAATAATCACAAAAATAAACATCCAACCTGAAAACATAAAACTTCAACGGACTGAATGTTTTGTTGGTGTTGAATCCTGATACGTTAGTGGAGCTGTTGTCAGTCAGTTGTTATTGGCAGCGTAGAAAAAAGAAAAATACGATTGGTTCTGAGTTGTTCTTGCAGACGGGAAAAGTTGGGCGCAATCTCAGGCGTCTCTGAAAGCGAATCACACGTTGCTGTTTGGTGTCTCCTGGATGTCGTTTCACAGATTTAGTTTTTATGATTTATTACTGACGATTAGGCAGACATCTTGTTCCGCTCTCAGACAATCCGAGCGCTATCAAAAACACATAATCAGCAATGAGTCACATTATTGCTTAGATCTGAATCGATACGTTTGAAAGCAAGGATATTAGCAAGTACATTGGACAATATTCTAGTAATTTAATGATATTTCTACAGCTGAAATAAATCCAGAGTTTTCAATGACCCAAACTGGTCTCAGAGTACTGCAGCTCCGAGTGGCAGTGCATCGAAAGGAGGAAAGATGGACTCCGCTGAGGATTCAGTCTCTGCTTTGAAAGAAATGAAATATTTTCCTCTTCAGAGTTTTTTTTTTTTTTTATGCCTTAAAAATGACAGCAGAGACAATCCGGAGTTCCAGAAAGACCTGCAGGAGATTTCTGATGACAGCCTTCGGAGAATCTGACATTTAGATCTGAGCAGATTCAGGAGCAAAACTGGACGTGTTGGAAAGCAACTGATGTGGTCATCTGCTTACGTCACCATGTCTCCGCCTGGCAGGCCGCCATTCGCCAGCGACAGCGTGCCACTCAACCTGTCGCTGTTTACTGTCACCACCACGTTCACAGCAGCTGGGTGGCGGCGCTCGTTAGGGCGCTGATGTAACATTAATGACATATTTTCCTCAATTTTAGTAACTTTTTTTGTTTTTTGGGAGTTCATAAAGTTTTCTTATTTTAGACGTTTCAAAAGCTGGGAAGTGATTTCAGTTTCTTACCATGGAAATGATTTTCCTTCTGCTGTAAAATAAATGAAGCTTGTGCCGCAGATCTGATAGAGATTCTGTTAACTTTTATTGCACCTTCTGAGTCTTTTGTGTCCCTGCCTGAATCTTGGTTGTGTTTTGTGAAATTTGAAGCTTCTCTCAGTGTTTCGGATTTCCTAGCAGGTTGAAATCGTGACCAGTGGTGATTTTCAGCTGTTAGACCTCGGGATGTTTTCTCCTTCATAGTTATTTTGGAGGAATGCGTTTGTTCAGGGTCTGGATGGAAACCTGGAGGGTGAGTGACTGAGATTGTGATTTGATGACTAACCGTTTGAGGTTAGATTTAGGCTGAATCACGCCAGACTGAATGTAAGCCTTCAGTCGGTCCGCTCCTGCAGTTAACTGGATCTTTCTGTGCATCTCATCCAAACCTTCATGGTGAATTTGAGCTCCTACCAACTGGAAAGAGAGTCGGAAAGCCTTAACGAAGAACCAACAGACAGAAAAGTAGGTTTATTATTCAGGCAATTATTACGACACATTTAAAATGTGATTGTTTTGTCTGTTTGATCTAATCATTTTTAATTGGAGTTTCATTTACTGTCTGTGCCAATGTTATATAGAAAAGTTCCCTGTAGGAAGTAATAATAAAGTGATGGAGTATTTGGGCCAAATGAAGTTCTGCCAAAAATGTCTGACATTTTTAGTCTAATTTCACGTTTACAAAAAAACTTTGTGAAAAGTTGTAAATTTGCCAGGAAAAGATGGAAGTTCTCCATATTTAAAACTCGTAAGAGTCATTGTGAGACCAAAAAGATTTTATAGATTCTAAAGTTATTTTCAGCATAAAAGAGGTAGAAGTCCTCTAAGATTGAAATATTGAATTTAGAAAATGCACATCTGAATGTTTTCCTAAGTATAAATGAGTTTGTATCTTGGAGATGAAACGGGGAAAAAAATCTGAATTTTTTTACTGCATCCAAGAATCTGAGAATATATATTGAATTTCAAATGTCAGAAATGAAGAATTCAGGTTAAACAGAAGAATTTCTACATAACTTTAAGAGGTTCAAACTCAAACGATAGCACAAAACCACTCACTGTCTTTAAATGTGGTTAGTAAATAACACAAACGTATTTCATTTCTGAACATATGGAAAATGTTGCAGACGTTGTCAGGCAGAGAGTCAGTAAGCAGCATTGAATCCGAATCACTGAACATGTTATTTAAGCTGCATGTCAGCTCTGTGTTCGACGCTCTGATTCGGTGGCCAGTCTGGTCGACCTGCTTCATCGCTCTCTCCTCTGCTCCTGCATTCGTGGTTTTGATTTTCTATTTGTGTTTTTTGTGAAAGCTGATGATTCATCCCGTCCTCCAGCGGCGAGCCGTTCTGACATAAAGGCAGCCAATCAGGGCCGCCGGCGTCTAACAGGAAGTCACAGAACGTCCTGTCCAGTTTTCCTCACAGTCGTCTCCAAATGGATTCCATTATATCGCAATCTCTTAGTTCTGGATCTGTTTGACAGTCCATCTTCTCAATTTTGATTGTATTCGCCACGTTACATTTCTACCAAAAAACTCAGCAACTTCTAGGTTAATTTCACATATTTAATAAGAAAAAATGTAGATATTGCGTCAGTTTGCAAAGAAAAGTGACAGTTTATGAAATTAAAACTAGAACATTGTCTGAGATTGTAAATATCTTGCAAAGTGTGGATGTTAGATGTGGGATCTGGGGTCCTTTCCTCGTCATCGTTTCCCTTAGTGAATATCACTAACACTTAAAATAAAAAAAACTAAAATCTTGACTTGATCTACCACTTATATCCAGATTCACATCTCAGAGATTTAGCACTTCAATTTTAGAGAACTTCTCACATTTTTTACCTGCACTTTTCTTAGTTGTAATTTTGTAAATTCATGATTTTAGCTATAGAAAATTATCAACTTTTTCTCGCAAATTTACAACTTTTCCTCTTCAGGGAATATCCACGTTTTTTCTTTTGAATATGTGAAATTAATCTGAAAAATGTTGTCATGAAGGAATACATTTGCACCAAAAAACTAAGAATGCTTTCATATATTTGAAAGAATAAAAAATATAGATATTCTCTCTCAAATGAGGATCAATTTAACTATTTACAATATTAAAACTAGGATATTCTGTAAGATTATAAAGTCAGATATGTGTAAGAGGAAAAAAAACAAGAGGAAAATTGATATGTACCAAAATGCAGGTGTTGGACCTACTTTTCCTCTGTGTGATAGTTGTGTGCAGTTCTGCAGATAAAAGAGCGTTTAGTGCAACAATTGACCAAAACTGACAGAGAAGGAGGAGGCAGGAATACGGTCTCATTAATCCCTGCTGGCCTGGAATTGATTCTCAGAAATGAAATGAATAAAGGAAGTAGCTTTTAATCACTTTTTTTTTTTTTTAATTTTATTTTATTTTTTTACTATTTTCTTTCTGTGTGTTGTTTTTTGGCTCTCTTGTACAAGCACTTCGAATCGTCTTTGGCTGAGAGGTGCTATATAAATAAACTTGCCTTGCCTTGCCTCTGAATGCTTATTAACAAGAAACTTTGATTATACAATCTGAGATGTAGAGGAAATTGTGTTTTTGTAGATGTAGTTATGAATGTGTTGCTTACACTGATTGATTCTTGGTGTCGCCTTTTTCTTTTCTCCAAGAATACAGCGGATAACTGCTGCTTTAAAAAGGTGACCTCAGGAGAAATATTCACGGAAATGGTTCAGATTTAAATGATAGGATGAGTCCATCACCACACGATTCATGTGACTAATGAGAAAAATATGAGACAGAACAACATCTGAAGTCAGTAATTTGGCCAAAGAAAGGCGAGAAAAGAAACTTTTTTTACCCACTTCATTAAGTACTCTCTCTTTTAGAAGAAGGTGAATTTCAGTAAGTTGTCTGAACTATTTCTGAGAGTTTTGCTTCAAAGTAGCATTGGTTTTAGCTGCCAGGTAATTGGTTTTAGTGCTAAATGATATATAAAGAAAAAGGGATGCAGTGCTTTGCTACTAATTGTCGACACTGTAACAACTAGATAACGAGGTCAGGAAACGTTTTAATTAAGAAAAAAATGGCGAAGGTGAGGGAAGAAGGACAGTTAAGCTAGTTTGACTTTGACAAACTTAACATGAAGATGTTCTGTGGAATTCTGTGTTTCGGTTCAGTTAAAATGAACGACCAGTCCAGTCTGTCATTACGGTGAAACATCCCAAATACCTGCAGATCCCAACCGCCTCCAAATGATAAAGTTCACTCCCAACTACAAACACAACTCAGGTTTTGTTCATAAAGTCTCTTACCAGAGTTGCTCAGTGTCCCTTAAAGAATCCTCTTTAATTAATCTGATAATCTGCTCTGATCCCTGAAAGAGGATATGGCAGCTATATCTGCAGAAAATCTCAAGATTAAGATCCTACAGAGAGAAACTTCTTCATCCTCCATTATTGTTGCTGCGTCGCTTTTTAGATAAAGAGAAGTTCACCTGAAAGTCCTGCTGACGATCTCCATAAATTAGTGGCTTTAATTAGAGCTTTAACCTGTTGCTGTTGATCAGGGTCAGTAATTAAAATAATAAAACGCACGCAAAAAACTTCTTCCATTGGCAGATTATTTCACTTATAACAAAACATTTTCCCAAGTTATAAGTGAAATAATCTTCCAATGAATTAAGTACTTTTTCATGAATATTAAGGAAATATTGACATGAAACCAGCTCCTGTTTCTTGCTGAAAGTTACTTGTAAATGAGTTTCGTCTCATTTCAAATGTACTAAGACACTTGCACTAGAAACTAGATAAAAATAAGCAAGATTTTGTGTTTTTGCAGTGTTTTTAAAATGCCGTTTTTAAAAGAAACTGCATTTGTTTGAATTTTAAAAATTGGGTTCTTATTGCTGATAATTACAAAAGAAATCTCCTGTAAAGTCCAACGGTGAACTTTATGACATGACCTTTTGTTTTTTTCTATCTCTCTGCTTTAGTTTCGGACGTTTGACCCGTGCAAACAGCTTTGGTGCAGTCACCCGGACAACCCTTACTTCTGCAAAACCAAAAAGGGCCCGCCTCTGGACGGGACCGAGTGCGCTGCAGGAAAAGTAAGATCCGCTGAGTCAGCTTTCAACAGGAGGTTTAGCAAAAAATATTTCTAATTCAGCTTGCAAGTTTTGTTTCCCCCTCTTATCCACGAGAGTGCAGGTGAGCTGCAGCGCTCATCCAGCAGGAAGCAAATCCTGAGTCTGGGTTTGTGCTGAGCAGTGAGGCAACCTGGAAAACAATGTCTGCACTATCTGAGCCTGGTTTGCTGAAATCAGGCTCTGTTGTCTTGACTTAGTTGAAGAGGATCCTTCAAAAACACGTTTTCATAAATTTTACTATTTAATTATTAACAACAAAGGGAATAGTTAGAATAAATTATGTCTGGGTAGAGCAGCATGGTGCTTTACCCAGAGGAAATAAAAATGATTTGTTTTTCAATGGGGAAATTCAGATGCACCAGCTGCAAAGCGACAGGCGAGTTCAAATTCTCACAAAGATTATAAACATGAAAAAAGCAAAAATAAGAGACAAATTTACAACATACTAAAAAACACTGGAAAAATGCTAAAACGTTTTTAAATCCTGTGCAACTGAACAGGATTTAAAATCTCTGTGTTGAGCCAAACTTGACTTTAGTTCATCGCTGTGGAGAAAACTTTAAATTTATAACTGATCCATTTTCTGTAGCTCATAATCCATAAGAGGGAATAGAGAGCAAAGGCAGGTTGCAACGCAACGGGTCGGCAAGTCATTACAGAGCAACGTAGAAACATAAAGTATAAATAACACACACACACACACACACACACACACACCTCTGGGTTATTTAGAGCAGGCAGTGAACTTTACATGAATGTTTTTGGAGTGTGGGAGGAACTCTGAGAAAACCCACAGATTTACAGCAAACTTCATGTATAATTCAAATGTAATTCATTCTTGTTGCACGGCAACAGTACTACACTGTAAAAATATTTCAGACATACTTTAAATAAAGAAAAATCTTGCAAGTTTTCTATTTTAAACTTACGTGTACAGTAGTAGGTTCTGTTAACTTTTTTATTCATCTTGTCAAATGTCCAAGAGTTGAGCACTGAAAGAAGAAATGATTTCCCATGGTGCTTAGCGGCACCATTTTGTGTTGCATCGTGAGTGAGATGGACGTGTTACGTTGATCGGCCTGTTGAGTCGAACAGCACCAAGGAATGGAAACAACTATGAAACTTTTGTGCAGAAACACCAAATCTTACCAAGTATTTTGCTTTTTTTTCAAAATACTTGAACAAAACTATCTTACAACAAACTTTTCAATAAAAAATAGGAGATTGTTTTTAATCAATAATCCCTTAATATAGATAAAAAGTACTAGTTCAACTGGCAGATAATTTTTTCACTTATAATGCGACAAAAATGTCATGTGGAAAAAAATGCCAGTGGAATTAGTACTTTTTAAAATTAGCATTAAGGAATTATTGACTTAAAACATTTCCCTCTTGATAAAAACTTACTTGTAAGTTAGATTTGTCATATTTTGAGTGTTATGATATTTTTCATTATAACTAGACACAATAATTAGTCATATTTGGTGTTTTGCAGTGTAAAATCAGTCAATGTTTTACTAATGATAGTTTGAAATTATTCACTTGCTTTAAAGATTTACTTGTCTTATATTGCCAAGAGTTTTAGACTCTCTGACTCTGAATTGTTTGTTTTTTTATTTCCTTGTAGGATATAAATGTGTAATCTTATTGTAGTTTGCCTCGTGTTTTCTGCCGCCTCTCTGTCGTCGTGTTTAGTGGTGCTACAAAGGTCACTGCATGTGGAAGAACCCAAACCAGCTGAAGCAGGACGGCGCCTGGGGCTCCTGGAGTAAATACGGCTCCTGCTCTCGATCCTGTGGAACCGGCGTTCGCTTCCGGACGCGCCAGTGCAACAACCCCGCGTAAGTATCAGGATGCATGCAGCGTCAGACCTCAGACAAGATCTCTGGGCAGGACTGAAAAGCCAGAGCTAATTTTGTGCAAGTATTCAGTCCTTAAAGAAGTCCTGCTTCTTAGTTTGTGTGTTTTCAGTCGGTGTAAAAATCTTCAGAAGCACATATTTAGAGATGTGCTTCTGTAACAAATACATTAGGATTAGTGATTTATTTTAATCTTTATATGTTAAACTTTTACCACTATTTAAAAAGGTTAAATTAAAAAGTTGAAGTAAGCAACACCAGAATTTAAAAAGTGACACTGGAATGAATAACTTTGTAGAGTTCTTAATTAAAGCTGAATTCCTTACGGACTCATTCTTCCTCTGCAGTGAAACCAAAGCTGATGAGACAGTCGAGGTAAAGAGAGTCTTTATGCAAAGATTTGCATAATGAGTTCAGTGAAGATTAATTCCTATGTGACTAATGTTGGCATTTTGTTATTAAAGAATCACTGTTGGAGCCTATTAGGAATTAGATTAATTTATTTTTGCTAATGTATTAATGTTACAGATCTAAGGTTATGTGAATGGTAGATCTATTGTTGTTTATTTATTTATTTGTTTTGCTTAGACTGATTAACAAGCAGAAGCAGCTGTTGTGGTTGATCTGAAGGAGCGAGGAGTGAAACCACCAATTAGCGTTTATATTTACATTTTTTGTAAGTCAACTCGGAGAATATTTCTGTTATTTTTATAAGTAAAGAAAACACATTTTGAAACCAGAAAACTCTCCACGAGTGCTTTTTGTTTTGGGTGAGTCCAAAACCTCCTCCTAGGAACTACTCTGGGATTTTTTTGATTTTTGGGAGCTGGTTAATCTGCAAGAGCAGCCGTAACAATCACAAATGTCCCATTTCTGCACTTTAAACCTGAAAGGGAGAATTAATTTCAGCCATAATGTCAGATGAGTTTTCTGCTTTTGAACTTAACCTTTTACAAAATAATTACAAGAGAAAAACAAGAGGACATTTTTGTTTTGGTTGTCAGAAGATAATCAGGTTCATATCCGTCTCTCACTTCGCTGCAGAGGAGTTTCCTCCATCTTTGACTTTGTTTCAGTAAACAGACGTTTCCTTTTTGCCTCAGCTGTCCAAAAGACTTTTTGTAGAGCATTAAACTGCATAATTAAAATTGTATATATTTTGTGTTACCTTGCGTCACATAATGAGCAGAAAAGATGTTCAGGAAGCAGTTCGGCACGCCATGTTTTTGTGCGTGAACAAACTTATTCAGGTGTGATTTTAATCGTTTTTCTTTCCAGCAGAATATTGATAAAGTCGTATTGGAAACGCAGCTACTGAGACGTGAAGGAAATTTGCAATCAAACATGTTTATTGGCGTTTTAAATGGAGACAGCAACAGCTATGCACCAACTTCCTGTTTCATGTACTTTAAGTGACACAGCGCCCCCACAGGTGAGGCGCAGTACTGCTCTGCCTCACCCCAGACTTCTTTCTTATATTTGGACAGGTAACGAGAAAATTCAGCAAATTTACCACAAAAATTTTGAAATCATACAGAAATAAATTTATTTAATAATCAAGTGGGCAAACTGATCGTCTCTTATGATTTTACTTGACATGACTGTCGCTCCTCACTGGTTTCTATCAGAAACTGAAAGAAAAAGTGATTTCATATGGCTGGTCTCACTTCTCTTGATTTGTTTAAAATGCTTCTGATGATCTGCACCCATTTCTTATTACATATTTTGAACTTTTGAGTTGAAAGATGCCGACTTTTCTCTCTTAGCATGACTTTTCACTAGTGGTGGTCATCTCAGTCACATTTGAACATCAACACCGAAGTGATCCAAAGCGCTTCAGGGGAAGCATTTTTCTCTCTTTGGATTTCAAATAGCAATTTGTTTTCCCAGCGATGCCTCTGATGTTGATCCATCTCCCTCCCACAGACCCTCGAACGGCGGCCAGGACTGTCCTGGAGTCAACTACGAGTACCAGCTGTGCAACACAAACGAATGCCCCAAGCACTTTGAAGATTTCCGAGCCCAGCAGTGCCAGAATCGCAACTCCAACTTTGAATTCCAGAATGCCAAACACCACTGGCTGCCGTATGAGCAACCCGACGGTAAGCCAGGGGAACAAGCAGACCGCTGCTGGAGTGGGAGGATGTAGCTTCAGGCTGAACCGAGGGATTCATTCACCGCCTTGTAAATAGTGTTTAAAGCTGCAGGGTGTCACTTTGATCAAGGATATGTTTTTACATATTTTATAAAGAACTTATGAAAAGTAGATACATGCTGTGAAATATAAAAGTTACACACTGTTACACATTTGTGAAGAAATCAATCTCCTCCACCTCCTTCCAGTGATTGAAGAAACAACCAATCAGAGCCAGGAGGCGGGTCTTAGCGCTGTCAGTCATATTTGTGTATATGCTACTAACTGTGCAAATGGTGGAGAAACAACTTACCGTTATAGGAAAACTGTGAGCAGTGGCCATGCTAACTATAGCCTGATAATTCATGACAGGCTCACCTGTCATAAAGCAGAGAGCCAGGATGCAATTCTTAGCAGCACGTACACAGGAATGATTGACAGCATTAAGGCCCTCCTCATGTCTTCCGAGAAGGTGGAGGAGATTGATCTTTTCACAGATTATCTTTCTTATGTTATTCTGTCATGACATAGTGACAGTTTTACCAAATAAGTAAAAAACCTTTTTGTTTTTATAAAGGTTACGTCCTGCAGCGTCAAACTTTATTGCAGTTTTTATGTATTATCACCACCAGCTTCAATGCATTGTTCTAAATCTTGATGTGGGAGACCACAGGATGACAGAGAAGAGGAAGGATGCAGGTTTACAGTTTGGTGCAGGTTGCATTTTTGTTCCATCGATCAGAGTCGGTAAAAAACGGCTTTTTGTTGCATTTCCATCTATAAATCTTTAGACAGCCGAAGCTTTGCAGGCCAACAAATATTGTTAGGTTTTGTTTTTGACCACATATATTGTTTTACATGTAGTTTACATAATTTTTTCTCATGTTCTTTATAAAACTATCTTTATATTGAAATAAAATTAGCTGAATGCTGAAAACGATCAGTAATACTTTTAAGTGGCGATTAAAAATATTAGAATATAATCTACATTCTACCTTCTTTTATAGATTATTCTGAAAAAAAAAATGTTGATCACATTCACACAGTTTACAGTTATTCATTGCTTTGTGCAGATCTGACTCATAAAATCCCCCAAATTACAAATTTGAGGTTTTTCGTTGGCAAAGCATCACAGGCAGAAACACTTTGACAAAGCGAGACAATGAATTCTCAAAACACAATTATGCTTTTTTCTTCAATGTTTTTTCACATTTTCACTGCTTGTTCTGTTTTGTACAATTTAGAGCCAACTTTAAAATTTACCCTTCAAGATGATGGATCCCTGTTTTGCTCCTGCATCATACATGATTGTGTATTTCATAGCAGAAAATGCTTTTTATCAGACTCCACTTTATGGAGCTCTTGGCAACTTATTACACCTGAAATGGTCTGGAGTTTGAAAGTAAAGCTTATTAAAGATAAAGCAGTTTAATCCACTGAGGGAGTGGAAGGAAAGCAGATGGAAAAGTGAAAGGCCAATCTGTGCACAATTTAACAACAAGAGGCAAAAGAGGAGTTTAAGACGATCCAGTTTATTTTGTGAGTCAATCCAAAGATAAGGGAACCTCTTGGGTTTAGATATTCTTAAATTGTTTTATTATTATTATTATTATTATTATTATTATTTATTTTGAAAGTCTTAAAATGTTGCAGATGGAGTTTTAAGGTCATTGATGATAAAAGAAAACAATCTGACCGAGGATTTAATTCAAAATATCCAGATGCATCTCTTAAATTTCTCTTTTTTTTAATAGAGTTTTATTTTACTTTTTTAATAAAACTTAATCTAATTACCCTGTAATTTTTATTATAAATGTCTCACCATATAATCTAGTTAAACTTCTGAGTTTCTTTTTTTCTGGCTGAAGTTCTGAAAATATTTGAAATTTATGCCTTTAAATATGGAAACATTTTATTTTTATGGGTTTCTTTTAAATTTGGGAAATTAACCTTAAAATGTATCAAAAATGTACTTTCCTATTAGCAACTTTTGTTATTTTAGTTGAATTATCCCCACTACTCGTACCAACATGGTCATGTATTTTCACCATTTTAATATCTTTAAATTCCACCAGTTGTTTCTGTTTTATTGGTTTATATGAGGATTTTCAGATCTCTTCCAGCTTCAGTCCGACTCTGTGGTGTCTGGCTGTTTAAAAGGATCAATATGACACAATTTCATGCCACTGCCGTGTCAAATCTACATTATATTAAGTGGAAATGGTTTGGTTTGTTGTCTATGTGGCTCCTGACACAATATGTTACCTTACTATGTGTCTGGCAGGTCAGCTTGTCGACTTGACTATCAAATTATCTTTTATTCCCACATGAGATGGGTTAGAAATTGGGTTATAACTTCCAATTTTGCCTGGCATCTGCTTTTGTGATATTTAAAACATATTTACTTGGCATTATCTTATTTAGACTGGTTCCAAAGAAGCAATAACTGCACAAACAACATAAGAAAATAGTAATATTGTGTTTTAAAACAATCTACAACTCTTTGTTGTGATTTGTTGCAAATACATTTTAGATTATTTAATAAAAACACTATCTGTATGACAATTACTTTGATATTTCCTTCTGAAAGTAATCATACTTATTTTAATAAAATAAATACATTGCAGTAAGCGTTGTTTGTAGAAACGTAATAATCAATTTAGTCTGATTCTCATTTTCTTTCCAACACAAACTCATGTCTGTAACTTTGGTTTAATTTTGCCATTGAATGTAACAAATATTGATTAAAAAATCTGCTTCAGTAGATTTGAGTCAGAAATGTGGGCAGCAAAGTTTGTTCCTTAAACTGCATAACACTTTCCAGCTCTTCTGATGTAGCACATTTACGCTAATGAGCTAACGCTGAAAACATTTAGCACACTTAGCTTACAATAAATTGTATTTTCTAGATAATTTCTCATTTATTTGGCTGTTTTGAAAACTTTCAGTTGAAGATTTGGTATCAACTAAAATTAGCGCTTTAGCTTTAGCTTCCTCTAGACGCTCTGTTGCCGTTGTGCTTTAATGTTAGCAGTGGTGATGTTTTAGTTCGTTAGGGTTAGCACAACTGACTCTTCAGTTATCGTTGCCCACCGCAGCTGCATGAAAACACTTTGCTCTTCAGGTGAATCCAGGCTTCTTTGGGGGTTTTTTGCAATTAAAAAATAAATTGGTATTGGACACTTATTGCTACCCAGTTTACATGAATGCTAATCATGTAGTTACTGCAGCAATCACTCAATATTAGCATTAGCATTACGTAAGCTTTTGCTCAACTACTCACCTCTGCATGTCAAATGCTCAAAGTGGCAGAGAAATATGACCTTATATTTAATTAATTTCATCATTAGCGATTTGATAAGTCAAGGGATCCAGTGTTTGCATTGAAACTCATAAATTAATTAATTTGATCGTAAATATTAATACTTCATTGACATGACAGAACTTGTTGTTTGACAACATGGACTTTATTTTAACATGAGACTTTTTAAACCCTACTGTGTTCAGAGTAACATAAGAAACAGAGTAACAACTGGTTATTATTAAGAAAAAAAGAGAAAAGCTCTTTCAGGCCATCTATCCATTTTCCATATCAGCTTTATGTTGTTCACAGAGAAATGTGAGACATCCAGAACATGTACATCATAGTAAGAACATCAAAGAGACGTGCAGGAGGAGGAGCATGCTCACACCTCCAATTAGGGGACATTTTCCCAATTACCTGACATTTATTTGATCTGTGTGGAAAACCGAGCAACATGAAGGAAGCATAAGCTCCACACTGAACGGCTCCAGTTCAAACGAGAAGAAAACAGAAGCAGCCATTTCCTCATCAAAGCCCTGCAGATTTCATGGGAGTAAAATCATACAAGTAGGAGAGAAACACTTCAAGTTAATCTCTGGTGTCTGATGGGTGATGCAGGCAAAAGTGAAGTGAGTCACAGAAAACGTACTGATGCTGCCATGGCAACCTTTGACCGCAGCTGCAAAAAGCCGAGCTGCGTTCAGGCTTTCGCAGCTCGTGTTTCTGTCACCGCTGCTGCAAACTGCTGTAGTTATCCACATTTTGATTTACACATGACAACAGTTTATGATTCACGTCATAAAAAACAAAATCTTACCAAGCATTCTGGTCCAGTTTCTAGAACAAATATCTTAATACACTTGGAATAAGACAAAACTAACTTACAAGCAACGTTTTAGCATTTATAGTAACTTGTTTTAAGTTAATAATGACTTAATGTTAATATAGAAAAGTACTGGTTGCACTGGCAGATTATATCACTTATGACATGGAAAAATGTCCTGTTATGAGTGAAATAATGGAACTAGAACTTTTTCATCAATATTAAGGGATTATTGGCGTAATATTGCTTTAGCTCAGATATTTGTTTTATTATCTGGTCCATCTCAGCAGCTGCACCGACAGAACAAGACGCCCTAAATGAAATGATATGATGCAAATATTTTTAGTGGGCATGTGGCAGGTTTTTTTCTTTTTTAATCAGCCTGCAGTTCATAAAAGAAGGAAATTCTCCCAGGAAGTGGGCCACAGGTGAACATGCATGAGGTACCAAAACTGGAACATCTGTGAGAGATGAGTTCTGTTTGAGATCATATATCTGAATGAAATCATATTTCACTTTAAATATAAAAAAGATTGAGGTTAAATGTGCGTAAACTTATTTTTGCTTTGTATTTATGCCACTCAGATAGATTCAGATTTGGAATTTGTTTTGATGTAGTTTTCTGGTAGAAATTGGTTTATTTTCTCAAACCTGCAGTGGAAACGCTTTTCTCACATCAGGAGCCACATGATCACCGACAATGTGTTTTACTTTTGTATTATTTTAACAAAATTCTCCATTTCAGCTCTCTAGAGAGTCGGACTCTCTGAATTACTGAATTCAATTAGCGTCTGTTCATTTTTTCCTTATTTATGAGGTATAAAAACTTCAGTTCTTTAATAGATCAGGCTGAGACGCCTTGCAGTTCAGAGCTCTGAGCTGACAATCATAAATAATGTAATAAATCCAGCACAGTGTGTTTTTGAATATAGCAAGTTTCCTAAACGGGCTTCCAGGAAGGGAAGCTGTCAGCTAATTGTCTTGTTAGCTTGTTTTATAGCAGCTTGCTGGTGCGTTGTGTTTTATTCCCAAACACTTTACAGGATATTAATCAAGATTGTATCAAATGTTCAAGTTTATTATAGCTTACAACAGCAACAAGGCAGGTCAAAGTCATAAAACTCATCATAGAACATACAGTCGACACTTGAAGCATTACATATTGTCATCAGAGTGTTTATTAATCTTTAATTTATATTGTTTCAAAGGCAACTCGGGTGGGTTTATAGCCTTGATTTAAAGGAACTCAGTGTTTCGACTGTTGTGCAGTTTTCAGTTTGTTCCAGATTTGTGGTGGATAGAAGCTGAATGCTGCTTCTTCATGTTTGGTTCTGGTTCTGGGGATGCAGAGCAGAACCAGAACCAGTAGACCTGAGAGGTCTGGAAGGTTGATACAACAACAGCAGATATTTAAGCCGTTCAGTGATTTATAAACTACCAATAGTATTTTAAAGTCTGTTTTCTCAGTTTAAGGACTTTAAAACTGCGTGATGTGCTCTAACTTCCTGGTTTTAGTCAGAACGCCAGCAGCAGCTTCTGGATCAGCTGCAGCTGGAGGTTTGATTTTTAGGCAGACCCGTTTAAGACGCTGCTGCAGTAATCAACGTGACTAAAGATAAACGCTTATATGAGTTTCTCTAATGCTGAGACATTAGTTCTTTAATCCTGGAAATGTTCTCCAGATGCAGATTCCACAAATATCTTCATGTGGCTCTGAAGGTTCATGTCAGATTTCATCCTGATTTCTGGTTTCCAGCTGTAATAACTGAAGCTGTTCATTGACTCCAGATCGCCTTCATGTTGTGTTTTTCTTTTTTGCTTTATCTTTCACTAGAGATTCAAAAGCAGAGTTTCAGCAGCTGCTGTGTTTTATTTTGATCTGTTCTGCTAGCTAACAAGCGGTGCCACCTGTACTGCCAGTCAAAGGAGACCGGAGACGTGGCGTACCTGAAGCAGCTGGTGCATGATGGGACGCGGTGCTCGTACAAGGACGCCTACAGCATCTGCGTGCGCGGAGAATGTGTGGTGAGGATTTAAAAAGAAACAAGGTTTCATCATGCTTGAATCTGTGTCACGCTGTTTGAACAGAGATCTTTAATTAAATTAATATTATCTGTCATCAACATTTGAACAAGTTTAAAGAAAATCTGATGGTTTTTAAAGACATAATCTGCAGAACCGCACAACTCATGGTGGAAGCATGTTGGATTAGCTCTGCTGCATTAGCGCTCTGTTCTTTTTGAAGAGTTTTGTTCAAACATTTCAGTTCAGGCACCTTAGTCAGTCATTCCCTCTGGTTTTGGATGCTGTGCAGCTGGAAGGATTTTAGCTTTTACTCTCTTTACTGTAATGATTCATAGTCGTAGCAATAAGATTCTTTTTTTCACACCCAGGAGATTAGCCTCTCAAAAACTCCTCAAATAAATCCTGAACTAAGACAAGAAATTCCAGATGAGTTGAAAAGAAGAAGAAGAAGAAAGTTTAAACTCAACTTTTCCATCAATCATATTGGACACTAAATATGATTGATATTGGCCAAAGTATTTTTGGTCTAATTTCCAGTGCAAATATTTACACTTGAATTAAGACAAAACATCCGAGTAACTTTTCCGCAAGATATGAGACATAATTTCTTAATATTGATGGAAACAAGTTATTTAACTTATAATAAAGGAATATTTCTTGTCATAGGTGAAATGTTCTGCCAGTGGAGTTAGCACATTTCCTCCTTAGCAGAATTATTTTTTGCAGTTCATTTGAACAGTTCTTCTGGACTTTAATGACTAATAGCAGCTTGAACATCGTCTTAGTAAATCTGCCGATAAAAATGGAAGTCAAAAAGCTTTTCTCTGCTCCTGCTTGCCCACCGGTGGCGCTCGTTAGCCAGAAGCTAAAGGGTGAATGCTAATCGTCGCCTTGTTGTGTTTTATGGTTGTGCAGAAGGTCGGCTGTGACAGAGAGATCGGCTCCAACAAGGTGGAGGATAAATGTGGTGTCTGTGGTGGAGACAACTCCCACTGCCGGACCGTGAAGGGAACCTTCACCCGGACTCCAAAGAAACCAGGTAAGGTCACCTGGAGCGGCCCGCGACCCGCGGCTGCTAGCATGTCTGACACACAGCTAGCTGGACGCTTCCTGCTCTGGTTCTTTATTCAGGATAGTTTAACAAAACCAGACAAAAACAAACACAAGATAGTAAATAATGAAGGAACAGCTTACTACATTTTTTACATTAGAAAAATCTGAAAAGTGTGGCATGCATTTGTATTCAGTCCCACAGCGTCTGGCTCCATTCATCTTCCTTAATATTGCTCCTAATGTTGTTGCTGTTTAAATATATTTATTCTATGATTTAGCTAATATGTGTTTTCATTGTTTTATGGTTTTGTGCTCATTACACAAACAGTTTTAGGCTAATTATGAGTTTGTGTCAAATTTATATGATTAATATTA
Organism: Alfaro cultratus; assembly: GCA_903066825.1. NCBI lineage: Eukaryota > Metazoa > Chordata > Actinopteri > Cyprinodontiformes > Poeciliidae > Alfaro > Alfaro cultratus. The sequence continues at coordinate 47,626 of CAEFZX010026810.1, forward strand.
ATAATGACCATTATTCACGTAGTATTTTAGCAGAAACCTCAAATAGTGCATTAACCTTACATAACCATTGAAGTTGTTAATTCCTGGATCTGTTCAAGGTTTTGATTATCAGAGTGAAACTTTATAAACACTTTCAGCCTCCAAGGCCTTTTTTATTGTTGCTTCTCATTCATTCATTACTTCTTGTAATTTTATAATGGAAAGCTTTTAAAACCACGTCTAAACACAAACCCTGCAGAGAAAATCAGAAGCAAAAAGGCTCATATTAATACTCAAGGTTGAAAATCTCCCATAAATTACAGAGCTGTGATTTGTTTGGTCCGAGTTTGACGAAATCACTGCTGCAGTCGTTCTGCTGCGAAATGCAAACATTTGGTTTAAAATGACAAAGTTCTGAAAAACTTGATCCTGTTCATAAAAGCAACTAGTTTATGTTTTAACATCATGAAAGAAACACCAATAACTAAAAGACAAACCTGAGAGACGCACAGAAGAGTCTCATATTTCAGACTTTTGTTGCAAGATGAAGAAATTCATAATAAATTTGACTTTCTGACTTAAATTAGAGTTTAGGTTTCCTTTAATGTGGGAATACTTTAAATGTTTAACTGGTATGGAGAGATTTAAATGAATTTATGTTCAGGAGAGGAGCAGGAAATCACACGATGTTCTATCTTCTACCTGTGACGGAGTATTGGAGACATTTTAGGTAAAAAAGGAGAAAATTTCCACCAAAAATCAAAGAAAATTTCTGAGTTTGAAGAATCAAAAAATTTTAACTTGAAACTCAGAAAAAAGTCACAAATTTTCAGCGTTTGAAACTCAGAAATGTCCTTGTTTTTTATAGAAAATTTGTTTGATTATTCTACATTTTTTTAATGTTTTGTAGCAAAAAGCATGGACTGCAGATTAATTATGAGTTTGTGACAAATTAATGATTAATATGAATAATTATCATCATTCAATGACTTTTCAAACTCCTTGTTTTTCTCTTAAACTTCTGAGATTAATTTTAAAACTTCTGAGCTTTTCTATCAAATTTTCAACTTCAAACTAAAAACTATTTTCTTTTCTAGACAGTTTCTGAGATGAATAGATTTTTTTGCAGAAATGTACTCTACACTGCGGCCTGCTGACAGATTGAAATGAGGATTGTGCTTTTTTATGCTCAATTTGAAGCGTTGCTTTAGAAACGATTGATAGAAACAGCAAAATTTGAAATAACTTCCTGATTTTGACTAAAAGAACAAAACAAAAATCTTTCGCTAGTTGAGGTGATTTTTGATTTATTTATTTTTTTCTGATTTCTTTTTCTAATTCAGGTCCATTTTTAGTCGCCACCTGCGTATTTTAAAAGAACTTAGGCTGCTCCTGTTAAAGTAAATGAGTGGAAATTGAAAAGGTTTTTCTATAGATTGTTGGTACAAAAGCATGCCACACTTTTCAGATTTTTAATACTCTAAATTTTTGAACACTGTGTATCATTTTGATGAATTTGTGATAAGTGAAAGAGAAACTGTTGACTCTCACCTGCAATTTATCACCTGAGTTCATTTTGAGGAATCTGCTGCAAAAATACACACTTTGTAATCAGAAGTCATTTTAAAAGTAATTTTCTTGCTGCCTTATAATTACAACAACTATATATAAAGTACATGAGACATTAATAAAATCCTAAGTAAATATTCAGATATTTCCGGTCTAGTTGAAGATCCTTCACTGTGTATCTATCCCAGTATTGAACAGATGGAAATTAGATTTTTCTGCTCGGATATTAATCTGTGGGACGTTATGGTGAAACTGGAAGGCTGAGTTTGATTCTGGAGGTGTAGAAATTGCTGCAACTTCCAGCAGATTGTTTGCTAATGTGCTAAATTTGCATTCAAAGTCGATAAATGAGCCGTTTAGAGGAATTAGTCGGAGCAAATATGCCTACGTAGGAAGTGTTGTTGTATCTTTTTAATCAAAGCTGCAATTTCATTAAGAATCTTGGCTAAGCTTCATTAGTTTCAGCTCTGTGATTTTTTGTTTTTACACATTCAGCTTCACACTTTGCTAAAGTAACCAGATTGTCTCTTAAAGAGGAAAATGCCTCCCTGCTGAGCCGACAATAAGCTGGGAAAGACTTGTTTAGTTTTGTTTTTAGGAAAAGTTTTCTCTGTTTTAGCTGTGGGGATGAATAAATAACTGGAATGGATTCAGCCTGAGGGTTTGTGTCTCCTCCTGCCAGCAGCCGGGCTGTGATGAAGATCCAGTCATCACTGACGACACTCTCAGCCTCAATGTGAAAACTTTAAAGTTTTGTTATTTAGCAAATGTTTCACTGTAAAAGCACAAAATCCTACCAAGCTTTTATCTAGTTTTACTTGAAATGGGACAAAAATAACTTTTTATGTTATGTTTCAAAAGGTTATAAGAGATGGTTTTAAGTCAGCAACTCCTTGAAATGTATTTTTAAAAGTTTCTCCTCAAGCCCAAACTTGTCACTGCTCAGATCAAATCTTGTGAATTATTTTCCTGTGTGGCCAGTATTGATTGTATTGACCCAGTATAACTCTTTAACGCTATTGGCCGAGAGGTTGCTGGGCAACAGCACCTTTTGTTCCAGCAGATAAGAAGTTGCGAGCGAGCAGCAAAGTTTGTGATCCGAGCAGAGAGACGTTTTGAGCGCGAGGAGAAAGGTTTGAGAGAGCACAGAGAAAATTTGAAAGAGAGCAGAAGCGAAATTCCCCCATATAATTTAGTTTTGTTTTATTTCAAGTGAACTAAGATATCAGCACTAGACTAGAAACACTTGAGGTTTTGTTTTTGCAGTGTTTTATTTAACCAATCACCTTTTCTACAGGAAAACAGTTGAGCAAGAGAGAACAAAATGACTCCCCACTGATGGAAAGCTCACCATGCAAGTATCCCAGACTGTAGTGCAGCTGGATGTCTAACGCTGTAGAAATCAGAAGAATCGCGTCTCAAGCTGCTGTGACTAATTAAGTGTCTGTTTTGGTTTCCTGTCTTCGGCTCGTTGTAGGTAGATGTTGTTCGTTGTCATGTTTGTGGCTTTTAAAAAGACAAACGTAGTTTTTTGGTTGGGGAAAACGTCCCTCAGAACCGAGCCACCGACCTTTGGAAGCAATCCAGCGTGTAATTGGTGGCTCTCAGTTTGATTCAGTGGAACCTGACTGGAGCGCCGGCGCTCGGTTCGGCCCGATGACTCACATCCACAGGGCCAATTTACGACCAGAGCCTTTTCTTTCAGAGCTTTAATCAAACTTTTATTTCCACGAAGGGACGCCTGGCTGCTCTAGAGTTACTCTTTAACTCTTTTGAAAAACGTTGATTGGATCTTTGAATGCTGAACAAACTCCACTCCTGTGAGCTGAGTGCTGCTCTAAAGTAAGAGTAGCACCACTTCAGCATATTTTACTCAGTAAGAGTAGAAAAGTATTTGGTAAAAAATCTACTCAAGTACTGAGTAACTGATCAAATTATCAATCATTTAAAATTTACAAATTACATCATCAGACAGAACAAAATATAAAGTTAAGTGGAAATTTTGGTATTGTTGGACAAAAATGACAATAATTTATATAAGTAACAAAAAACAACAAGAATATTTTTTTTACAAATCAGTTTCTATCAGTAAAAAACATTTAATAAAACTGCAGGTGTTTGTGTCTGGTGGATTTCTGGTTAAAAAATCCAAACATTTCTACTCAGTTTAGAGTAGAAATACTTTGTAATAAAATGACTCAAGTAAAAGTAAAAAGTACAGCATAGTAAAAATACTCCTATAAGCATTTTTTCCAAAAAGTTACTCCAGTAAATGTAACTAGCTCCTGCCGTACTCTGCCTGTGGTTTTGCATTTCTAACCGCTGCAGCTTCGCCTGCTGCTTCCAGTGTCGGACCGTCCTGAGTGGTTTTGTTGTGGATTCTTCTGGTTTGCTGGTTAGAAACTTTCCTCCACAGAGTTCTGCTGCAAGGAGAGACGGAGAAACAATGACTAACTGATGTGTTTCTGTCTGAAGGGAAGACCAGAGGAGCCTTCTCTCTGCCCAAAGGAGCTCGCAATGTGTTTTTAAATGAAAGTGAGGAGACTAGAAATGTTCTGGGTGAGTGGCGGCGGGTTTGTGGGCGGTGGACATCTGCAGCAGAAAACCACAAATAGAGTAGAATAACTCTGCCTCATTGAAACGGCCTGAAGAGGCAGTTCATTTGCAGGTGGAATGAACTCTGTTTCATTGCAAAAACACCAAAATTCACAAAGTATTTTAGTCTAGTTTCTACTGCAAATATCTTAAAACACTTAAAATGAGACAAAACTAACTTTCAAGGAACTTTTCAGTTGAAATCGGCTCTGATTTCCTTAGGTTGGGAGATCTGTGATCAGCTGATACTTAAATGTGAAGCTGATTTTAGTCATATTTTAAAGTTTTCAGTTAACAACATTCACCCCACTGTTGCCTATGAGCAACATTACTTAGCAACATTTTAGACAAAAAAAAAAAGGTAACGGCTAAAATCAGAATCAGCAGGTCAGGATTTTAATTTTTTAAAAATATTTTTAAAGTAATTGGCCAGAAACCTGCGATTGGTGCACTGATCTCTTTCAGTAAATAATTCCTTAAAGTTGATGAAAAAGTTCTGGTTCCACTGGGAGATTATTTCACACTGGAAAAAGTAGCTATACACCAATCCAATATTAATATCTGTATGTGATTAGAAGAATAAAAAGGATTGGGTGTCTGTGACAATGATCCCGATCAGTAAAGACTTTATTTTATATTATATTTAGAATTTCTGATTTCACTTTCTGAACCATTTGAAAGGTTTGTTGCAGTTTAGTTTTGGTTGTTATTCTTCTAATTGCTCCTACTGAGCAAATTAAAGTTGTTTTTCAATGTTTGTATCGGAAGTGGAAAAAGTGGATCAGTGCATCCCTAGTTATAAGTAATATAGTCTTTTCCATCAACCATAAGGAATCATTTACTCAAATCAACATCCTCTATCTTGCTAAAATGTTTCTTATAAGTTAGTTTTTCCTGCTTTATAGTGTATTCAGGTATTTGCTCTAGAAACTATATCAAAAGTACTTTGTAGGACTTTGTGTTTTTGCAGTGTTGGGCCTGTTTCAATGTGTTTTCTGTAGGAAAATTAACTTTTTATTAACTTTCTCTCTTCTGCAAACGTTGCTGCGTAGATCCAGAGTGAAGAAAACTTCTGCAGAAGTCTGATGTCCGCTGCCGCAAACACAGAGTTTAGTTCTAGATCTGCTTAACTTTTCTGTCTCCTCTCATCTTCCCTAACCTCCCGCTTCTGCTGCTGCTGCTGCTGCTGCTGCGAACTCGCCGAAGGTTACCTTAAGATGTTTCATGTTCCTCCTGGAGCTAGACACGTGCTGATCCAGGAACACGAGGCCGGCCCGCAGAGCCTGGGTAAGTGGCTTCCCGCCGGACGCCTCGGCCCGTCCTCACCGCCTCGCTGGAGCGCTCACTGGAAAATGTTCCCTAAAATCAGAGATTAGAAACTCTGGGTAATTTATCTCTTGTCATTTTCCCGGCCTGAGAGAATCCACTTGCTCATTCGTTATTCATGAACCTATTAAAGAGTCTCTTTTGGGTTCCATCGTTTGTAAAAATATGTTTTTAGAGTTTGAGTCCACAGATATTTCTGGCCACATGTTGGATGAGTCGGCGATATTTAAGCTCGGATTAACGGAAACACGAGAAGCGTCAGGGTGAAGCCGCTTCATTTCTCTAATTAGGTAATAAAACCTCTAATGAAGACGTTGAACTCTGAAAGGTTGCTGAGAGGCCATGGAAAGCCAGCCGGCTAAATGACTTGGCAAATACCACAACGCATTTTAATGTTCAGATGAGCAAAGAAATCATCAAAGCAATAATTTCCTGAAGGCGAAAATGATCAGCGGAGAGTTTCCACAGCTTTATTAGAGCTGTGATGCAAGTTCTTCTCCTCTGGCTGATAAAATGAGTTTGGGTTAGAAGTTAAAGTTACGGAGTTGGAATTTGCTCAGTTGCTTTCCACGTTATGTTGCTCTATCAAAAATCTGAAGCTGAAAAACCGAAACGCAACGCTCCTCACCACGCGATTGCCGTTTAATTCATTTTTTTGTTTTGATTTTAGATTTTAGTTTCGTTTTCAATCATGTTTTAAACTTTTTAAATGTGTTTTTATTTAAATCAGAGGTGTTCCACCTGGGGGGCTGCAGGCTTACTGCAGGAAGGCTGGAACATTTCAGATTAAACATGTTTTATATATTTTCTTTTCAAAATTCAAAGTTGTGTCTTAAAATTCACATTAACATTCATGTTAATCCAACCAATCAGTAGGAGGCATAAAATAATCTAAATAAATTTTTGTGTGCATTATATTCAGGTAGATTTGGTGTTTGGACTATTAAAAAGTTGCATGCATTATGTAAAAACATGCTTAAACCTATTTTCTCATCATCTGACTTTAAATCAGATAATCTCTCCATTATTCTGGCATTTAGGAAAAAATAAATAACTCTGATTGTTTGCAACCTTTGGAATTGAAGAGGAAGCACCGGGTGAAACACGAGATGTAGAAAATAAATCAAGGAACCAACAAACTTGAAAACTCAGCTCAGCATAAAAGTAATTTATTTTCTCTACTTCATGGCTTCACGCAGAAAGGAAGCAATAAATGGTAGGGTCTCCAAGGCCAAAGCACCAGAGACAAATACCCATGACTGGAAATAAAACGATGTTTTTGTCTGTCAAAACAAAAGTTTAATACCTGAACCTCCTGGTGGGCCAAGTCCTGTTCTTCTGGCCAGAGAACAGAAAAAACAGCAGATATCTTCAATAATTCACAAAACAAAATCACAGAATCACAGTCAGGACAAAAGATGAAGTTTTAACAAAACTTCCTAAAGTTTCAGCTTTTCCAGCAAACCTGCAAACAATCGAGAGAAGAAAAGAAAGCGACTCATTCTGGTCAGAGAGACCCTAGAGGTCAGAGGACGTAACTATGGTAACCCCAACTGACCTGGAAAAGTTTGGTCTGATTATCATAATCGACCTCACTGCAGAAACACTAAATGCTATCCAGTGTTTTGCTTTAGTTTCTAGTGTAAATATCTTAGTAGACCTGAAATAAGACAAAACTAAGTTAGAAGTAACGTGTCAGCAGTAAATGGGAGCTTGTTTCCGTAAATAATCACATAATGTTGATGAAAAAGTTCTAGTTCCATTGGAAGATTATAAAATGGGAAAAATGTCTTGTTATAAAAGAAATAATTTGCCAATTAACACACATTCCTTTCTGAAAAAATACATCTAAATTAGTTTTGTCTTATTTCAGGTGCACTAAGATATTTGCACTAGAAACTAAACCGAAGTACTTTGTAAGATTTTGTTTCTGCAGTGTGAAAACTTTAATTTATTGTCTTAACTTCCCATTTCATTCTGTTCTTCTTAATGAACAGCTGAATCCTCTGTGTTTTCATTTAATGCTACAAATAAAAGCCAACTTAGATATCAGTTTTATGCCAGGTTCTTTTAATATAAATAAATAAAAATAAAATAAAAATATAACTGTTGCATCTCTGAGTTTAGAAATTTTTACTTTCTCAAACAGTTTGTAGGTTCAGATCTTTTGCTCCACAAGTCAAATTATTTATTTTTATCATCTTATTTTAAGGACTTGCTGTTCTTTTTAAGCTTCAAACTGTTTATAAAAATAAATATGTTTCTAATGTTAATATTTTTAGATATGACTTTCCCCTTTCTGTGTTTTTATGAGTTGTAATTCATCTGGAATAAGTAGTTTTTCTATCTTTCCTTAACACTCGTTCCAGTTCTTATCGGAACAGCAGGATTCGCTTGTTCATCGGATAAACAACTGAGTGCATTAAAGATGCAGTTTATCTTTTCCCTTCATGTTTTGGAAATGACTCAATGAAAGTATTATTTATTCAGCTCTGTGGCATTTAGAACAAAAATAGCCTCTGACTAAAGCTGAGAGACGCTCTTTGAAGTAAACTCAGGTAAAATGACAGAATAACTAATTACTGTCATTTTCTGTCTGCAAAGTAAAAATAAAAAGTAAGATAATCAGATGGACTCTGGAGTGAACTAAACCAGCTGACTTAAAGTTTTCTGGGCTGAATGATGAATAAATTTAACATTTTCTCCTCCTGAAATAAATTCTGACCTGAAGATATTTTTTAAACCAAAATGCAAGTCTTCACGTTTATGTAACATCTCACTTTTGCCAACTTTTATTTCACTTCATGCTGGAATGAGTTGAAAATTCTTGTCAATTTTTTTTTTGTTTCTTTAAAAAGCCAAAAACAAAAGGTCAGTTTTATATCCCACGTAAATTTGTTGATGCATCTGATGAATAGCAGATCAGATCAGTCTCAGTTTTCTTTGTCAAAACTGTTTTTTATTATTAAAGCAGCAGAAAGAGACTTTTAAGCGGCGAGTTTTAAATGGATACTGACATTTTAAACAGTGAAGTATAATTATTTCTGAAAAAAGCTACAAAGGTCCAACAAAAAGAATAGACAACTTAAAATGACACAAAACAGAAAATTGAAGAAATTAAATGGTTTAAAGTTTTATATTATTTTACATAATTTGAATACTTTTCAACTCAATTTAAACACCCAGTTTGTAGCGAAAGAAACTAGAAAAAAAGTGAAGCAACTTTTGCAGAAAGTTATTAAATGTTGAGGTTTAAACTGCGAGTTCATTGGATGTTGCAGTTGATGTTTCACTTCGGTTTCCAACTGAAACATTTATACCACATGCAGAAACGCTGCTGCCCTGGTTTTGGGTCTGAGGTGGAAACCCGTCCTGAATCCTCTATACACACCTGGAACAATTACAGTATTTCTACGGAGCAGAGACGAGCGGCGCCATCCGGCTGCTTATCGCCGCTCAATTCAAAGGCTAGCATCTGTGAGGAACCTTTGTGCAGGTCGAATGGGTCGCTCTCACGTCCGGAAAGGCAGAAGCAACGAGCAGAATGGTTCTGGAACGACACAGAACCATTACTGCTGCCTCTTTGTCGTGGGAAGGGTTCGCTTCTTTCAGGCGGAGCAACAGGAAACATCCTGGCTTCAGAACAGAAGAACCGTCATGGCCGCCGCAAACCGCCGGGGAAAACTGTTGGCACCGTTTGGAATCAGAGAAAACTGAATGGAACTGAAACTGTTGAGCAAATGGACTCACAAACGAGCTGAAACAGTTCTTTAAAGGGGTGTTTTCTTCTGAAACGGGAGTTTTCCTATAAATATGTTTCTTTTTTTGACAGTGATCCAGAATGCAGAACGTTACTGAAACCCAAAAAATCCAAAATACACAACATTTATGAATTCATGAAGCATCACAGATTTACTTTTTCTTCAGGAAGTTCTACTTTCTGAAAATGCATCATCATTAAATAAAACTAATTATTTTATTGAAAATGTGTAAATAATTACATTTAGTTTAAAATGTAAACCTAAAAATATATATATTGGTCTAATAAACTAAATAATACAAAAATATATTATAATAAATAAAACACTCAATTTATAACTGGATAAATATGAAGCAATTTAATTACTCCTTCAATTTTTAAACAAATTGCATTTCTCTTTTCTAAAGGACATTAATAAAGTAAACGTTACAATAATGCCTTAAATACTAAAATTGATCGACATTATTTTATGTCTCCTGTGAATTTGTTACATGTTGAACTAATATTAATATAAAATACTCAAAAAAGTTTAATCAGAAATGCTGCGACCCTCTTAACGAACCTCCACGACCCGCCTTTGACTCACGACCCCCATGTTGAACACCTCTGATTTAAATAACAAAAATCTTATTAAAAAGTAAAAAAAAAAAAAGAAAACTGAAAAAAATTTAATCAAACAAGAAACATAATAGAAAGTCTGTAATGATCCAGTCCAGTGTCCAGAATCAGATTTCGACCCGTTGATTTCATCCGTCCGCTCTGACTGCTCCTTGTTTTCCTCTGTTTACTGTTGCTTCCCGGGTTGTTTAGTTTCTGCCGCTCCTGCTGCGCCGGCCTGAAAGAAAAGCTCTTTACAACTGATTACCGTCTTTTCTTTCATTCCCTGTGGCTGCGGGAAAAATCGATACTGCAGAACAAAACCGGGACCGAACAAAACACGAATCCAGCAGCTGAAAACATTTCACAGAGTCCGACCCGCAGCTTCAGAATCGCTCCTCTTCATCAGCAAACGCTCTTCTTCTGCCGTCATTACCTGAAAATGATGCTGAGAGAAAGATTACTGGCCTGCTTATTCTTCAAACTGCTGTTTTTCCTCAAAACTCACATCTCCTGTCATGATGTCAATGTTACAAGATATTAGAGCTGCCTTGAACCTAAACGAATAATCAGGAAATGGACCAGTTTCCTCTGGTGCACCGACTAACTAATGAGAAGTCACATCACGCTGTGGCGTTTTAATGACCACAAAAGGAATTTTGATTTTCAGAACAAATGATTGTTCATTGCTCATTAAATCCTGCTGGAAAAACAACTAGAGAGGCTTCAGGCACCAAGTGTTTTCTAAGGACAGTAATTCACCTCTCTGAGTTTTGAAGCAAACAGAGCTGCTTTCACCATCTGCAGTAAAAAAGAAAATCCAAACTGGAAATTGATTTCTCGCCTGTAACGACTGTAATTGTCAATCGAAGCGATTCATAAATTTACCCCTTAAAGTGCCGAAAGTGATGATCAATCTCTGGTTTTCAGTCTGGTAGTCACAACATTTAAATTAATCTCATTAATGGAAGTAATTTAGTCGTCAAAAAGGCCAAACAATCAGTTTTTCAAGCTCATGTTGGGTAAGTCATACTTATGTTTTCTTTTTTCTTCTGTCTGCTCCCTTCTTGTATTTTTTTCAGCCTTATATTTCTCAATAATTCTCTTAAAATTTATGCCAGCACATTTTAATGTACATAATGCATTTTAGTTTAGATAATAATGACATATAAAAAATATATATGAGAAAATTGAGAGTTGAGACGTTTAGAAAGAGATAAAATGACCAAAATCTTCATTTTTATCTCTGCAAAAACACAAAATATTACCAACTAATTTACAAGAACATTTTCAGAAAAATATAGAAGTTTTCTTTAAGTCAATTATTCCTTAATATTGATAAAATTCTAGTTTCTACTGGCGGTTTTTGTTGCTTATAAAATGGGGGAAATGTCTTAAGTGAAAAAGTCCAGCAGTGGAACTTTAATTTTGTTAATATTAAATAATTACTTACGTGAATCAAGGCGCTATATCCTGGTTAAAATGTACTTGTAAGTCAGTTTTCTTATTCTAAGTGTACAAAGATATTTGCATGTATTCAATGAGGTTTTTGTCACAAAAAAGTCTTTATATTTCACAACTAGCTTAAAAATAACTAAAAATAAATTGTTGTCTCTGTAGAAATCTGCCCACAACTCTGAATTTTGCAAGTGCATAAATGTTAAAATGCCAGCTACAACATCAAAAATGATGTCATTATCCATTTTATGATTTATTTTCTTAGTAAAATTTAGAATGGTTTTTTATTCACTGTTGCTAGAAAGTTTAGTTTGTGCACCAGAGAAAAAAGTGTCTAAAGCTCAGCGCCGATTAAATATTTCTGATTAATGTTGATATTTAAATAATCTAAGCCCTATCATAACCTTATGCTTATGCATGTAAGTGCAATCAGTGTTATTGTGTGATTAATTCAGACTTAAATGTTCAGGCAGATTTCTAATAAATCAGAGCAGAGGTCGGGCTGGTAGAGGAGGTTTCCTGGACGTTTCTCCAGTCTGATCATTTCTCCCATCGAATGACTGATTGCAGCAATCAAGAACCAGGCAACAGGACACTACATCCTCAACGGGAAGGGAGACGAGCTGAAGTCCAGGAGCTTCATCGAGCTGGGAGTGGAGTGGCACTACATCCTGGAGGGAGACGTGGAGACGCTGCACACCGACGGACCGCTGCACGACCCGGTGGTGGTTCTGGTGAGGCGCTGCAGGGCAAAGGCTTCAGAAACAGATTCATGCCACTAAAACGTCAAAACACTTCTCCTTACTTACCCAAAGTCAGATTTACACTGCAAAACCACAAAATCCTACCAAGCACTTTTGGTCTAGTTTCTAGTGCAAATATCTTAGTGCACTTGAAACTAGACAAAACTAACATACAAGTAACTTTTCAGCAGGATGTAGGAGTTTGCTTTAAGTAGATAATTCATCTATATTGATTAAAAAGTTCTAGTTCCAATAGTGGATTATTTTACTTATAACATTAGAAAATATCATGTAATATGTGAAATAATCTGCCAATGGAACGAGAACTTTTTTTAATGAATATTAAGGAATTATTGACTTAAAACAAGCTCCTATATCTTGCTGAAAAGTTACTTGTGTCCTATTTCAAGTGCACTAAGATACAGTATTTGAGCAGGAAACTAGACCAAGATTACTTGACAATATTTAACGTTTATATTAAAAATATTAACATTACAAAAATGTAAAATTCAATTTCAAAATACTTGAAATTGAATTTTCAAGTGTTTTCAACACCTTAAAGTGGATCTATTCGGATAAATTTCCATTTTGTTCTTACATTTGAGTCTAACCACTTATAAAAACAGTCCAAGCGCTTAAAAAAACACCCAGACGTTTTTTGGTGTCTGGAAAATGAGCCGTTACAAAAACATCCTGATCGTTACCTAGCAACCCCAGTGAAGCTCCACCCTATCACCTACCACCCCAATCTGAGCTCCAGCACGTTTGGTCAGCTGGTTTTGTTGTGGACATACCATTCTGAAACCACTTGCTGCATCGTTGTTGGTTGTGCATGAGGCTCCACTTCTGCATTTCAAAGATGTACAGTTGTATAATTATGCATCCATTTGCAGCCATTTACACATAAAAATTTAAAAGTTGAGTTTGGGGGGCGTGGCCAGCAGCAGCTTATTTGGATTTAAAGGGACAGAGGCACTTAAACAGCTCGAAATATTGAAAAATTAGCAGTATTTGCGCCTAAGTATGACTTTTTGTTAAATGTGACTTTTTGTTGCTCCTCATATTGATAACCGACTGTAACTTGACATCAAGTGCAGTAAAAAGTAAGAAATACTGCAGCCTGCAGGTGGGAGTTAGCAGTCATTTAAACCCAATGTTTTTGTTAATTTTTGTGGAACATTTGTAATAATCTCACAAATATACATTAGTTCGAAACACAACAGAAACCAAAGTTATGACGGGCCGGATGCGGCCGCCGGGCCTTCAGCTTGGCAGGTGTTTAACTCCAGTTTATCAGTGTAATTTAATCTGAAGATTATTCTGAGACAAACTGAAAAGGTTTATATGAACCATTTTAATGAGTCATTGAGTCGTGACCATGTTATTATTCAGAGTTGCTCTGATGTATTTCAGTAGGAAGATGATAGCTTGTGTTTTTATTAAAGACAACACAGAAGTAGACAAGAAAAGAGGGAGTATTGCTTCACCTTCTGGTGTCGCAGTTCTTTCTCTAACCTTCATTCACTCTCCTCTAATTACCCGTCTCATCACGAGCCAATTACCTTAGCATGGTTGCACAATGAGCCATCCTGGCTTTGTTATTTTCCCCTCCTATTGAAATTATCCACAGTTTATTTGAACATCTCCTGTCTCTCACTGCAGATTTGCTGTATGGATCAGGCTGTAACGCGCCGGCTTTTGTTTTTACTCTCTTCCTGGTTTGTAGATTGCACCGAAGGACAATGAGACACGATCCACGTTAATGTACAAGTACATCATCCACGAGGACTCGGTTCCGGTCAACAACAACAACGTGATCCAGGAGGAATCGTACGAGTGGGCTCTGAAGAGCTGGTCGCCGTGCTCAAAGCCCTGCTCTGGAGGTAAATCATCACATTATCCTTCAACCTCAAAGGTCTGCTGACACACACCGACGTTTTCTACTTTAAGTCCCACTTCGCCAAGCAGCAGTTTATAAATTATGATCCCAGTTTAATTCTCACACTTTAAACGAGTTTCATAAGTACAAAGGAGTATTAGTGCCATACTGGGAGGAAATAAAGATATAAAATTATGACCATAAAGTCCTGAAATTCACAAGAATAAAGTCATAATATTACAAATATAGTTGTATGAGGATAGTTATAATATTACGAGAATAAAGTGGCATTATGATAATAACATAGTGTTGCAATCATGGATATAAAACTACAAGAAATAAGACATATTTTACAAAAACAAACTCGTAGTATTGGGAGAATGAGTATATAATATTAAGAGAATGCATTTTTTATGTTATAATAAACTTGTATTTTGAGTATAAAGTCATAAAAATATGAGAATAAAGTACATAATTCACGATAAAGCTTGGTTTTATTTTAATCTTTCTATTTATTAATTTTTTTTTACATATTTTTCCCTGCACGTTCTATTGACTTATCGATTTTGGCCCACATTACATGAAGTTTGGACTCCCCTGTTCTAAAGACTTTCCTTATGATTTGTTTTCTCTTTCCTGATTTACGGACAGTCAGTCAGTCAGTAGGTTGTTATAAATCATCCGACGCCTCGTTTGAATAATTATTGGCTCTGTACTCGTTTTAATCACTTGATTGGACCCATCTGGTGGTTTTTGAGTGCAGCCGCTCTTCCTGCTGTGGTTAAGGATCTTTTCATCCACTCCACTGTCTCAGTATCTGATGCTCTGCTGTATGAAGTAAAAATAATTCAGCTTGTGTATTAATTTGATCTGTAGCGCTTGAAGCTGCAGTATGTAACTTTTATAAAAATGTATGTATTTCACCATGTTCTGACAGCATGATATGAGATAGATAATCTGTTTAAAGATCGATATCCTCTGCCTTCTTCAGTGCTAACTAGAAGCAACCAATCAGAGCCTGGAGGCGGGGCTTAGTGCTGTCAATCATGCAGTTAGCAGAACCTTTTGTGAATTGTAATGATAGTTAGCACAGCGGATAAACAGTTTTCCTGTAACGGTAAGTAATTTCTCCCCCTCTAGCACATTTAGCACCGAGTACAAGAGCAATATGTAAAAAAAAAAATTTAAACACTGCAGCTTTAAGCCTTGAGGCCTGGATACATAAAAATCTTAGATTTTCCCGCTGAGGTGGATATATTTATGTCTGACAACACGATCCTGCTTCTGGAGCTCCCTGGCTGATTACTGCTGCCGTTTAAATCATTTAACAAATGCCTTCAAATCAGTTGGTTCCTTTTTATGCACTGCCAAGCAATCCGTAATTAAGGAGTCTGCACTTTCCCAGGGTTTCAGTACACCAAGTACGGCTGTAGGAAGAAGGGAGACACAAAGATGATCCACCGCGGATACTGTGAGGCAAGCAAGAAGCCGAAGCCGATCCGCCGAATGTGTAACCTTCAGGACTGCACTCAGCCTCAGTGAGTACAGCTTCCAGTCACAAAGCACCAAAATCCAAAGATTACAGTTCAATAAAAGGATAAAAATGTTAAATTACCTAAATGTAATTCTCTTTTTTTTCTGAGGTTTAGAGGGAAGTTGAAATGAAAAACTTATCCTGTTAAAATCAGCTCTGCTTTTTTTAATCTGCATAACTTTTGGTTTACATTGGACTCATTATTTCTCAAAATACAAAAATGAAATTGTTAAGAGAAAGTGATGCTAAAAAACAGTATAAAAAGTGAAGATTTAATGCAGTGAAAAAGAAACTAAAACCTTTTTTTGTTTTCTACATAGAAACAGGAAATAAACTCCCTTTAGGTTCAGCATTCATTACTTTGTTTACTTCTAAATTCATTAAACATTCAAAAAATGTCTTTGCACTTTGAACTACATAGCGCACAACAGACCAAATGTCAGAACATTTTTTATATTATGTACAAAATTGAATGAATTTATTCTTGTTATAAAAGCAGAACTAGGCATGGCTCAGTTACTGCCACCAAAGTTTTGCAAACTTTCAAAACTCCAACGTTTCCTTTTAGACCCTTTCAATAATTGAAAGTCTTCGTAATGAGAAGTCAGAGAAAGAGAAAATGCAGACCAGAGTTTTCAGTATGATGCATCGAGTTTGTTTCCTGCATCTGTTACTGCACAGCGCTGCTTACAAGAAAAACTCATTTAGAAAAATATTAGCGAATTTGGTAATATTTTACTAGTGGTGGACACACTGCTGCTAATGCGCTAATAACCAATCTAACTTTTGTTTAGCACACTTAGCTTCTCCTAAATTAATCTATACAGGAAAATTCTAAAGCTCTAATTTACTTGGCTGTTTTGTTTAATGTATATTTTTAAGTTTAGGTTATAAATTGTTAATAAATCTTGAAGTAGTTGGACGTTTATGTTCATGCTCTTGTTATGAAGTTGGTGAAGAATGCTAACACACCAGATCCATTTCCTCTCTTCTTGGTCTCCTTTCCTTCCAAGAATCTTTATAGAACAAATGCCAAGTATACAAAAACAGAACATATGAGGTTTACAGAATAATACTTCACTTACATGAACAAACAACCAGGGCTGCTAATAAACAAATCTGCCGGTTCACCACCTGTGATGCGGTGCAGCATTTATTCTTCACCCAGAATGCATTGCTTTAAGGCTTTGGGAAACAATCTCCTGATGTCGTTTCTGATCCTGGTCACTCAGGAAAATTCATCAAAGGAGTTAGCAAGACTCAACAACAATAAAACTACCGTAGTGTTTGAGCCTTAGCCTTTGCTGTTGGTATAGCACTTTAGCATTAGCACAGCTAAAGTTTAAGATTAATGCTTTATGATTAACTTTTTAATTACCAGTGAGCTTGAATAAACTTTCTAAATCGCTCTTAGTTGTGAAAATTGATATTCTGATGATTTCTGTGATTGATGTACTTTACCTGCATACAGACACTACATGTAGCGTTGCATCCTACTTATTATATCAACTAATTTACAAAAAACATCTCATTTGAACTGTAGCATATGTTTTGCCAGGTAAAACAAAGTCACATAAAAAGACTTGATTATTTGAAAACAAATTCATAAATTGCTGAAGTCTTGATTAAAATAGTAATTTGCCATGTATATGTTGGTGTGTATAGCTCGGTTTCCTCTGGCTGCCAGTCAGAATCAGTGTGTGCCAAAGCAGAAATGACGGCGCCTTTGCTCTAAAACCTTCTCAGTTTTCACCGCGTTTCATTTGCATAATGTATGCAGATGTTTTCTTCAGAAACGCGCGTCCAAATTACAGGTGTTTGTTAGGCAGACATGGCCGTCTGCCCTGACGATGCGCTGATAAGACAATGGAGGTAATTTACAAGCTATTGAAAGCGGTGAAATTACTGCTTCCATTTCTGTTTAAGTCTAATGCATCATTTGGGACAGTTCAGCATGCATAAACAGAGAGGCTTATTTACTCACTAATGTTTTGAACTTTTTGTCAATAACCCAGAAGTCTGAGAGAATGATTTCACGCTGAACATAGATGCTGTAGACAGACAGTAAATCTTTTCATTTTCCTTCTGCTTTTGCAAGAGTTTGAACTGGAGCTTTCTAGCTGTACCAATATCCTCTACCAGAATGAATAAATACAGACATCAAACTCGCCTCTGATGCATGTAAGGAGGAGCGACTGTCTGCTAGTGCTGTTGAAACCTATTAGGAAGCATCAGAGCGTTATGTCAGATCAATACTCCCTGGTTTTAAGCAGAGCTGAAAGAGAAACTATGGATTCTACGGCTTTCTGAAGGGAAGATTAATCGTGCTTTTCATGAGATCGTTGCTGTTTGATAAAATCCCAAGTTGCTGCTGAACTTCAGACTTTTTAAAAACTTCCTCAGAGCCGAGGTTTGATGCAGTTTCACTCAGATGTCTTTATTTGAAATGCTGTGGGGTTTTTCTAAAAACAGATTAATTGGAGTAACTTTAAGGTGAGGCTGTAATTCAAAGTGCTTTACATGATGAAAACATGAAGTAGTTGCAGTGACATAATAAAGGGTAATAAAGTTGTACTACAGACTAAACGATATAAAGAGAACACAGATTTTAGCTTTGATTTAAAGGAAGTTTGTGTTTCGAACCATCAAAAGGGTTGGGAATCTCTTCATTGTAGTTTGATAAACTTGGGGCCCCCAAACAGCATCTTGCTCTGGGCCTCCATAAAGCTAGAAACGGCCCTGTTAGCATAAAGCTAAACTGTACCCTCCATTACTATCTGATGTTTGAAGACTTGACCTTTAAAAATGTAACCTGAGAATCTATCACGCAACCAAACAGGATATTTCACTATTTGTTCTGACGACAACATGAGATGCTGTTTTTACAAAGTTCTTCGTTGGATGGCGAGTCTTTATCTCCAAACCTTTAATCTTCTCTGGGTTTATCTGCTCTGAGCTTTTTGCCTGTGTCTCCTAATGCCTGCAGGAGTGTTGCTGATTGTGAGAGTGAGTGGAACACTGCTGAACTTTCTAAAATAAAAACCTGTGATTTTCAGCTATAAAAGCAGCATTCACCACCTGGACAAGGCCAACAAGAAAAAGGTCTCACAAAAAAAGCTTTAGCTTTGATTATGGCGTCTATTCGCTGTGTTTCCATAAGCTTCTGTCACAAGAACTGATTCCATCCTGTGTTGCATTAGTTTTCACCAAAATCTTGTATTGATGATGGGAAAATCTGACTACTGATTGAAGCTACGGTGGCCCTGAAGTGCAAACTACATCAACAAATCACTAAGCTCAACTACAAATTAACAAAACAGAACAGGAAGTTGTGTAATCCATTTTATTTATGGTTTTGTGTGCTTTTTATTCCCTTTTTATTTCTTCTTTTTGGTTGTTTTGCGAGGGTAACCTTGCATGATTATGCTACCTTTAATATATTACTTGAAAATATCAATATTAGCGTTTATTGCAATAATTGCTGGCATAATTGATCATCTATCAAAATGAGTTGAATTAGCCATTCAGGAAACATTCATGTTTTCCATCCACATTTTGTCCTAAAAGATGATGTTTCCACACCTTCCTTCCAGTTTATAATAAATTATTTCAACGTTTTGTTCTACAGAAATGTTATTTATTTCGAACATGATAGAAGTATAAAATCACACAGATGAACAAGGATCATCTTAACATGCTTCTGACTTTCCAAACTGAAGAAACAAATGAACATTAATTTCTTCAGACTTAAAATGTGTCAACATTTAATTCGACACATTTTGTGCCTCAGAACATAAGAGCTGTTTAACATTCTAACATAAACAGTTTAATAATCTGAATTATTAATTCAATTTTCTGCCTCTCTCTCCTCAAACATTACAAAATAAAATCTATTACAGTTTAAGAGCTGAAGAGTCTCTTAACTATTTTACCAAGTTTTTTTTTTTCTAGTTTCTAGAGTAAATATTTTACTACACTTGAAAAAAGACAAAACTAACTTACAAGTAATTTTTCAGCAAGATATAGAAGCTTGTTTAAGTCAATAATTCCTTAATATTGATGAAAAAGTTAAAGTTCTATTTCACTTATTGGAAAAATGTTATAAATGAAATAATCTGCCAAGTATTTTTACATAAATATTAAGAAATTCTTTTCTTAAAATAAGCTCCTATATCTATATGAAAAAGTTATTTGTAAGTTAGTTTTTACTTATTTCAAGTGTATGAAGCAAAAATACTTGGTAAGATTTTGAGTTTTTTCAGTGTTTGAAAAATCATCTTAGGACAAATAAGACAAACAAAAAAAGTATAAAAGCTAGTTTAGATTTTTGGACAAAAATTAGACTAAAAACGTCTTTCTGCTTAGATAAATTAAACCTAATACACATTTTACTGAGATTAATGCCACAGTCACCACAACATACAGTTTTTTTATTATTTTTTGCTTATTTTTCAGGCTTGTTTTAAACTAAACTCAGTAAACAAATGTCTTCATACAAATGTTAAAATGAATAGTTTGAATATAATATTCTGCGTGATAATTAATAAATGTAAGTTTATCTAAAAGGTCACCAAAGTATTAATTTTACCTCATTGTGAGCCCTGATTCCTGTCATTCATAATGGAATAATAAAAATAATTAATCAAATTAATGGTCACATTCATCTTCTGATCACGTTCAGGAATAATTTCCTCTTTGGAGAAGATTGTTGGAAGAAAGACGTGAAGAAAAGAAAGTTAATGATAAAAACACTTTATGTCGACTATTGAGGTCGAATCCCGGTTATCAAAAAAAGAGAGAACGTTTTTAATTTACCAAATTCAGGAGTATTTAACAGTTCAGCTCTGCTTTACATCACTTTGAGTCATATTGGAAAAGATGAATCAGAGAAAAAGCAGCACTTTGAGGCGATTCTGAGGAGCTGAGCTGTTTGCCTGGTGGTTTCCTGAGAGGCAGAGCAGAGCTGCTGCTGCTGCAGCTGCTGCTGCTGCAGCTGCTGCTGCTGCAGCTGCTGCAGCTGCTGCTGCTGCTGCTGCTGCTGCTGCTGCTGCTGCAGCTGCTGCTGCAGCTGCTGCTGCTGCAGCTGCTGCTGCTGACAGAAACGCTGAGTGCGTCTGCAGGAAGGAGGCTTATTGGCGGCCGTCCCTGAAAACTGTTACCAGCCTCTCTGATCCGAATGGGGACGCAGCGGGAGGCGGCTGCCTTAGGTTGTCATGAAGTTCACCGCTGTGAGAAAATGCAACGTAACGTAGCGCTAATGTTAGCCACCGGCTGCTCCGTTCAGCTTAGACCTGCAAAATATGAAGAAAACTTTCAAATCTGAGGAACTTTTAACAACGTTTTTTAAACCAACTTTTATTTTCTCCCCTGAAACATGAACTTCTTTTACAGATAAGTGTAACCTGCAAAAACACAAAAGTATTTTTGGTCTAGTTTCCAGTGCAAATATCTTAACACACTTGAAATAAGACAAAACTAACTTGCAAATAGTTTTTCTGCAAGACATACATTAGGCGCTTGTTTTAAGTCACTAATTCCTTCATATTTAAGAAATATGGTCCGATTATTTCACCGATAGCATAAAAAAACTATGTATAGGTGAAATAATCTGCCAGTGGAACTATTATTTATTCATCAATATTAATGAATTATTGACTTAAAACCAGCCTATATCTTGCTGTCACAATAATACATTTTACTGGACGATAAATTGTCCCAGAACTTATTGCAACAAACGATAATATTGTTGTTTTGAGACCGTTTTCCAGTTACATAATGGTAATGGCATAATTCCAGAGTTAAACTTTTCCATTTAACTCTGGAATTGGAAGATGTTTTTAAATATCCAAAATAAATAAGCAAAACAATAGAAACAACAAATAAAATTAATTATAAAGTCTCCTTAAAAAAGATGGTTGAATCCAAAACACCAGACTGAAGACTTTTGTCATCCAGTTTTTGACAGAAAGAAATAGGGGAAAAAACTATAAATTATGCAAATGTAAATGATTTAGTTTATTTATTTTGTTTTTTTATTGATGCAAAACAAGCTTTTATATCTCCCTGAAAGGTTATTGTGCTTTCCGATGTTTCATGGCTTCAAAATGCTTAAAAACAGATTACTGCATTTTCAGTCAAACATTTTTGCTATGTTTTCCAAAGAAATGCACAAATTTTCTTCAAATAATTTGAATACTGAACCGCAAACATCAGAGGGTCCAGTTCACCGCTTCCCTGACCCGTGGGCTCCAGCTGCGGACATTTCAGATGTGATAAAAGAACGTTGTGTCCAACATAAATTCTGCTTTTCTCTGCTGCTCAACGGGGAAAAGAGTCATCACATTTGAAATGTTATTGTTGCGTCGTCTTTGGAGAAAACGTTCTGAAGAGGTGAACTTCATCACAGCTGCACATTCAGCAACAAGAAGAAAAAGGATATTTCAAAATCAGAAAAAACTCAAGCTGAGCGACATCCGAAGCAGCATCTGGTGAAAGACTAGAGGAAGTAACGTCTCTACGTTCAAACAGAAGCTGCACAACCGTTACAGAAAACACAAAATAACTACGCTGCAGTAATTACAGAGTAAACTCCTCCCTCCAGATAGGATCCACCCAGCATTGTTTAACATCCAGAAAATGGATTCTCACATTTTATCCCAGTATTTTATTTCAGATCTCTCCAGACACAGAGACAGATCATCGTCTCTCTCCCAGTGAGTTAGAAATTAATCTGCACTGCTGGATTCTTCTGCTTGAAAAAAATCTCGTTAAATCCATAACTTTACAGTTTAGCTGTGGGACGGCATACATTATTAAAACAATAACTTATTGCAAAAACATACGAATGTACAACATGAGCTGCTGTTTCAACAAAAATATGCAACAAAAAACACATTGACTTTTATTTATTGATTATTACAGCTCAATACTTCTATGTACTAAAGTATTTAATAGTTATTTTAATGTCATGCATAGAGAAACATGAAGGGAATTTAATTATCAACCCCATCTGTGAGGCTGAATTATTCAATTTATTTATAATGCTTCATTTTCTGCACATGTTGCCGTGTTACATGTTTCCTGATTCTATTAAATTAGTCTCTTGGTTTGACTATCTTCAACAAATTAAATATAAGCAGGTATAGCCAGCGCCTGAATAAATTATACAACAATTATTGTAAAGTTTATTGTGGAAGTTTTTAATAAGATTGCATTCAATCATACCTGTGTGCGCGCTGCTCAGTCCTTTCCTCTTTGCTCTATAAGACATAGCTTCTCCCCAGCAGAGCCCAATGCTAGTTAGCATAGCCACCGTTGGTTATAATTGGCAGATAATTAGTTTTCCTGTAACGATGAGTTCATTTTACCCCATTAGTACATTTAGCAGCGCATAGATGAGGGTGATTGACAGCTCTACGGCCCACCTCCTGACTCTGATTTGTTGTTTTTGGTTGGGAACGATGCATTTCTTCAGATGGCTCAGAAAGAAGGTGGAGAAAATTTAAACTTTAACAGATAGCAGACTGTCACTTCATTTGATCAAATATTTAAAAACACAGATTTTTTACATACAATTTACATCGTGCAGCTTTAACTGAACTTTAAGTACAGTGACAGCCTTACACACCAAACCTCTTCAATCTACAGTATTTGTACCATTTATTAACACGTTTCAGCACCTGGAAGCCATTTTAAATTGAACCTCTGCATCATTTGGCATCTTTCCACATTCACCTTTGACCTGAGGCAGTGGAGCCAATCCCAGCGCTGATACAGCCGGGTTTGCTCTAAGAAAAACAAATTCATCTTCTGATCCAATCAGCGCAGTCACTGTAAATGTTTCCACCATCATGTGGAAAGTGGAGCTTTGAACCTCGACAGGGGAAAATTATGACCCACTGGCTACATAATAAGAATAACACTGGGGTCAAAAATAAAATCCCAGCATGCATCAGCCTGGAGGAAACCAACATTAAGGACCCAGGGGAGGATATTAGACGAACCTGGAGTCTGATCTGACTCACCAGCAGCAGCAGATACTGGGCTGATACTGGGCTGATACTGGGCTGATATTGGGCTCAAAAAGAGAAACAGAGTTATCATCTTTTTATTGAATTATCCAAGCTATGTCCCCCATCCAGCACCTGCCTCCATATGAAGAAGATCCTGTTAAACTTTGTGATTTAAACACAATCCTGTGTTTTTCCAAGTGTCAACTGCATTTATCTTTAAATAAAGGAGAATATTTACTAGAATTTGTCATCTTCAGCTGGCAGTCTGATGACGTAGCACTAGTAGAAGGTAATAGTTTCACTTCATTTAATTTTTTATAAGCTACTTAACTTTGTCCTATGAATCATTCAGGCATAAAATGAGTCTAAAGCCCAAGGTAGTGGAAACCTAAACGACAACCTAATGAGTTTTAAATTGCTTATTTAGACACTTTGTGACTAGCAGATTGTCACAAGGGCACAATTTTTGGAAAACAATTAAATGCTAACAAGGTTTAGCAGACAGAAAGAAAAAAAAAAAACGATTCAGCACCAAAAAGGTCGTTTCCAAAGAGCTGTCAGGTGAAAACCAGAAAACAGAAAAGGAGGATCAACTCTATAATCAAATATCTATTACAGTAAATATCTATGTCCATCATCTACTTGTCCATTTCTCCTCATTTGCAGTGTGTTATCATGAGCAGTCAGAACTGGGCTGAACATGAAGCAGAAAACAGCCAAAGAGAAACTTAGAAAAGTTATTTTCTAGTTTTTAAAAGATGACTCATTCACGGTTTTGCTCCCTTGAAGCAGAGTAGAAAGAAATGAAGGGGATTTGAAAACGTTTTCTCAGGACTCTGTACAGAAAAGGAAGAAGATGGCAGCCTGCTGCGTTCTGACGCAAAGCCAGAGATCGTAAATATACAACTACCTCTGATTCCCGTTTATTACTGCAGTACTTCCTCATCAGGACTCAGTTCCTTTGAACCAAAATTAAACGTTATAAAAAAGCTTTTTAAATGCTTTTGAACATTTTTCAGTGTTTTGCTCATTAGTGGAAAATGTATTACTGTGAATTAATGTGAGTCTCTTTTAGAAATTAAAGTTCAGTTAATTTAAATCACAACACATGCTGTCTGACTTTCCAAAAGGAAGTTAATTTAATTGAACCAAAGTCAATTACACACATTTTAATAGATCCTGGTGATCAAACAATGCAGTCAGTTAATATCTGTGCTGTCAGTCAATTAAAAATTAAAATAACCAAATTAATCACACTCTAGTGCTTTTATGTGATCATCTTTTTGACCTTTAAGTGTTTTTTATAGAGTTCTCATAAACATGCGTATGAAAACGTCAGTTTTCTAGATGTTATTATTCAGGAGGACAATGTAGAAATATTGTTTTGTTTCAGACATTAATTTAGAAATGTTAATTATAAGCTGTTTCTGTTTCTGTGGAAGGAAACTTTATTATCGCTACATGCAACCTTGATTTTATTATTTCACATATGGAAAAATGCCTAGTTATAAGTGAAATAATATTTCAGTGGAATTTGAGCTTTTTATTAAGATTAAGGAATTATTTATTTAATAACAAGCTGTGTTTACTTTATTTTAAAAGAAAATACAAATAATAAACGCAAAAAGAAGCAGAATCTCACTGAGTTTATTTAAATCTTCCACCCAAATGTTACCGGAAAAAAAGTGAAATAATCCAAGACAATCCTTCATCAGTCAATCAAAAATTTAAGAAATATGATCTTATAGCAACAAAATATTAGTGGAAATTTAAATAAAATATGCAACAATGAAAAAGTGACAATCCTTTAATTAAATACGGTTTTAAATTATGTTTAACTCTTTGCACCGGAAAGAAAACTGGTTTGATACTTAAAAGGAAGATGAAGCTCTGAACTTTGGTGAATTAAGTAAGAGTGAAACTTATTTGATTTAAAGTAATGGGTCCTCTTCACTTCCATCACAAATCTTATAAACAAAAATATAAATTCGAAAAGCGTTTATGTGGCTAAGAATCTATAAACAAGCTCCTCCATCTTGCTGAAAACTTGGTTTTGTCTTTTTCAAGTGTATTAAGATGTTTAGACTAGAATCTAAACTAAAAATACTTGGTAATATAAGCTTTGTTCATATTTTAAAGGTTAGTTATTAGTTACCAAATCCGTGTAATAACAGGAATCCATCCATCCATCATTTTGTCCCCAGTGGGGTCAGGAGGTGCTGGTTCCTCTCCAGCTAACGTTCCGGTCGCCAGTCTGTCGCTATAATGACAGGAATATTTGAGAGGATTCACCTGGTTGAACAAACGAACAGTTCTGTTTGAACTCGGCTGGAGGGAAACATTTAAACCATGCCGTCTTTTTAATTGATCTTTTTTCTGTAGTCGAGCGTTAGTTTGTCCTCCCACCCGCTCTCCTGCTGAGTTATTATTAATTTTGACATTTCAAATTTTCACTTCCAGGAATAGCTTTGAATAAAGTGGCATAAAAATAAGAAGCAACAGGTTAATTAGACCATTTTTCAAAGTCTGCTGATTTCCTCTTGCTTTAGGTGAATCTTTTAATGTAGTTTGTGACACTCTCTCCCTGACAGTTTGAGCTTGTTTGCTCCCTTGTTGGTAATTCATTCTTTTATGAACGTAGAATGTCAAGTCATTCGTCTTTCCTTTGTCATTTGATTTCAAGTGATGGATAGAGCATCAGGCTGAACATTGCTGGAAGCAGCAAACAGATATGAAGCTCATAAACACTCATAAAAAATAGAGACCTCTACCTAGAGCATAGAAGCATTTGTTCTTGTTCGCCTGAGCGAACAAACTTGCTCCAGTAAAGGAATGTTTTCTCTGAAATGAGTATTAGCTGTGACTAAGCTAAGTGAATAAACTAAGATAGTAAGCTAACTGAGGAAATTAACTGGGGAAACTAACTGAATAAGCCAAGTAAGTAAGTGAGGAAGCTAACTGAAGAAGCTAAGTGAGGAAGCTAACTGAGTAAGCTAACTGAGGAAGCTAAGTGAGTAAGCTAACTGAGTAAGTTAAGTGAAGAAGCTAAGTGAGGAATCTTAACTGAGGAAGCTAAGTGAGGAAGCTAAGTGAGGAAACTAACTGAGTAAGCTAACTGAGGAAGCTAAGTGAGTAAGCTATCTGAGTAAGCTAAGTGAGGAAGCTAAGTGAGGAAACTAACTGAGTAAGCTAACTGAGGAAGCTAAGTGAGTAAGCTATCTGAGTAAGCTAAGTGAGGAAGCTAAGTGAGGAAGCTAAGTGAGGAAGCTAACTGAGGAAGCTAACTGAGGTAGCTAAGTGAGTAATCTAAGTGAGGAAGCTAAGTGAGGAAGCTAACTGAGGAAACTAAGTGAGGAAGCTAACTGAGGAATCTAACTGAGGAAGCTAAGTGAGTAAGCTAAATAAGGAAGCTAACTGAGTAAGCTAAGTGAGGAAGCTAAGTGAGGAAGCTAACTGAGGAAGCTAACTGAGTAAGCTAAGTGAGGAAGCTAACTGAGGAAGCTAACTGAGTAAGCTAAGTGAGGAAGCTAAGTGAGGAAGCTAAGTGAGGAAGCTAACTTCCCCCAGCAGAGCAGATGATTTGGGGCAGAAGTGTGAGTCAGTGTTATCTGCAGCTGTGGCAGTGAGCAGCTGCAGAGCATCAAGTCGAACAGAGAGATGACTGCCTCCCTCTGCACGCTGTCATGATTAAAGTGATGTGTCGGATGTATCAGCAGCGTAGCAGCTTATTTGGAAAGGAACTACCAAAAATAGCCTCTGGGCCTTGTTTTGTTTTGAACAGAGCCACATCTCTCAGGGAATAAATTCATATTTTTTTGTGATAAAATACCTCAGAAAAGCCTTCATGCCTTCTGGTGTTTTTTGGATTATTACCAGCTGGAATTAAAATGGCGAACAACCTCATGTCTCCTCTTTAAAGGTATAAAAGATGTTCTATTCTGCAATAAACAAAACAAGAAAGAAAGCTAACCTCAGGGTATATATCTATTTAACCAAACCACGTCTTTACTTCTTTGAACTCCTCCTTTGCAAACTTTGTGCAGGTATCTGAAACGTCTCCAGCTCCTTTAGCCTCCTGGCTGCTTTCTGCTTCAGTGATCTTTAAGTTATTTAGCATTTTCCCAATTGGATATGGGTTTAAGCTTTTCTGACAAGGTCATTTTCTCTCATTTAAATATGTTCCCTTTAGCCACTCAAGTGTTTTTATAAGAGAAAATGGTAATGGAAATCATTGTTAGTGGAGAACTCCTGTCTGAGTTCAGAAATTGCCCATTTTTATCATTATACACATTTCCATAAATCCTGAATAATTGTCTTTGCAATGCAGAAATGATCATTCGACGCTAATATGTTCCGAACCCGACGGAAAACAGTTTCCTGATGACCAAAAAGCCTTTTTTTTAGCCTCATTAGCTCAGGGTAGCATCAATAATCATGTCTAGCAAGGTGAACTTCAGCCTTTTTGTTTTTTGATTTCTTGCTGAAGCGGAGCTGATTTATTTGTTTTGTACAACGTTTTGAACCGTGATCAACATGTAAAAAGGTTTGGCTTGTGTTTTCTCACCTTGTGGGTTTGTTGCTTGAGCCTGTGCTCTCCTCTGGTCTTCTCCAATTATTTATCCGAATAGTCAAAGATACTCATTTGACTTGCATAGTAATTTACAGCACTAACAATATACTATAAATAAAGTATACTACAATAATAAAGTTTTCCATGAATACTACCGTCATACGTGCAAAATAAAACTGTTTGTTCCTGGAACTTTCATTATGTTTTATGCACACATCAGTTATGCTGTAGCTATTATTAGCATTAATTAAAAGCCAAGGTGAGTAGGAAACCTCATAATTCTGATTTCATTCATATAAATTGAATGCACCATCATTACAGGAGGTAACGCTTCCTTGAATTTGTGCTTTCTGTGCATGCTGATGAATCAGTTCATTTGCAACCTTTCCACCTCTTCTAAATATGCATCATTAGTTCAAATGTTAATAAATAAACACTATGTTCTGAAGTTTATGGTCTGCATCTTATTCTTCTGCAAACTTTATTTTTTAAAAACATGAAAACACCCAATAAATGACAACTTGTGTGCTTGTAGATGACAACATTTATTTAAAGTTGTTTAAAATTTTGTTTTTACGTCATAATTAGCCTCAGCGTTCTCCTTGTTTTAAATTATGCAGATGGATCTCTGAAGACTGGGAGCATTGTACCAAAACCTGCGGCTCCCTGGGTTTCCAGATCCGGACGGTTCGCTGCATGCAGCTCCTCCATGACGACACCAGCCGCTCCATCCACAGCAAATACTGCAGCGGGGAGAAGCCGGAGAGCCGGAGACCCTGTAGCAGAACCCCGTGTCCGGCCCAGTGGAGGACGGGCGCCTGGTCTCAGGTACTCCAAAAGTTCTCTGACCAAAAAAAACTACAACTTGTATAAAGTCATAATTTTTAATTTCTTATATGAACAAGCTTATTCAAGTGTGATTTCAATGTCTTTGGAAACGCCACAATTGTGAAATTGTTTTGTTTTTTTCCATTAACAAAACATAAACAAAGATTTGTGCACATTTACAGCTACTGATAGATTCAGTGTAATAACTCAGAGGATCAGATCAGAGCAGCAGCTACAGGCAGGCGGCTTGGACATAAAGACAAAGTAGAGATAGTTTGATCATGTTCTGAGGACAGATGGCTGATTCTCTGGAAAGAGGACGTTGGAAATGAACTTCAGAGATCCAAGAACATGGAGATGATTGTTGTAGCAGGACAAGAGTCAAAGGATGGCGTGACGCCGCATGAGGAGAGCAGCTAGAAGGATGTCCAATATGTCTGGAAAACACATTCTTTCTCTGGGTGCCTCATTTTTTCACATGATAGTTCCCTCCTGTACATGCACTGTTTGTCCTCATGCACTTAGTTCTGGTTTTTGATGCCATGGTTGTTAAATATTAGGTGTTTTGTTTTACTCCAGGGATCTTCCTCACTTGCCGTAAATTTTTACATTGAAAATTTTTTCATGGACAGCATTCAGGCAAAAGGAAACAGCTTTCAAACATGAGCTCATATTTCCATCCAGGCCAGCTGGAGATCCGATTTTAACAGGCAGCCAGCAACATCCTGAAAGGAGCATCCAGCAATTTAACAGCTGCTGCTGTAACCGAATTTAGCTACTGATAAAAATAACGCCTGTGTGATGTGATTTACACTCTATCAATAGTGCCATTTTATTTGATAAGTACCTCTTAAAACTGTCATTCAGTCCATGAGGTAAATTTCTATTGTCTTGAGATGATTCGTTATGAAAGCCAAATTGATCTTACTCTAAATTTATTGAGCTAAACAGTTCATTAGATGCATCAATATGAGCAAAATATTGGTCTTTTCTGCAGCACTTTATGTGAAGGGCTGTGAATAAGACTGACATGACACCTATCATGAACATGAAGGAGTCTAAATGAATCTTTGTTACTGTTGTTGCATTAAAAGAGCTTTAAAGTGTCCACTTTGCATTATTTGGTAAATAATGACAATTTACTGCTAAATTGCGAGTATCAACTTTGCATTAAAAGTGTCATTATTTACCAAATGACACTTCATGACAGCAGTCACTCCTTCATGATTACGACAGCTGTCAGTCTTATGTACACCCCTTCAATTAAAGTGTTACTGCATTTTCTATAAAGTAAAGTCATTTATCTCTGCTTCTGAGTAATTCAATAGTACACAACCTACAACTTAAAGAAACTCTTTCAAAAAGTTCAAAAAAATCAATTCAGTCAATAGAAAGTTGCATCATAAAGTGAATCTGGTTGGAAAGTCTCACAGCTTCCAGTTACCCAGCAGATGAAATGTTTTGGTGCTAACTGGTTGATTCTATTCCCTGCAGACTCAACAGTTCAGCCCTAACAAAGTGGGCTGGAGGGAAACAATGTTGTGAGGCATTTAGCTTCCAGGTGGACGTCGAAGTCAGCTTGTTATCCTGGCCAATTACCCAGACGTTCTCTGGCGCCTGTGTGACCCTCCTCCACTAATTTCTGCTCTTTCCGTGTCCAGTGCTCCGTGACGTGTGGAGAGGGGCTGGAGCGGCGGCTGGTGACCTGCAAGACCGGAGATCAGTGCCACGGGGACAAACCTGAGGCGGTGAGGCCGTGCAGACCGGGACCATGCCATGGTGAGCATGTCACAGGTTAGAGGTTTGCTCATTTTTGACCATTTATCCTGAGGTCCATTTCGTTTTTACAGATGGGCCATGTAAGTTTGTATTTTTTTCCTCCCTTAAAGCTGAAGTATGTAACTTTTATAAAACAAAAAGTTTTTTCCATATTTCTTAAAACAGTCTCCAGGTTGTGATAGTTTAGTATGAGACAGAAAATCTGTGAAAGATTGAGCTCCCCTCCCAGAGCTAACGAGAAACAACCAGGCAGCAGGTCTTAGCGCTGTCAATCATGCTCGTTTGCCCACAGCTAGCATAGGGTGCTATGAATGCTAAGGCTAGTTACCATAGCCACTGATAATGGCAGACAAATGGTTGTCCTCTAATGGTAAGTTGTTTCTCCACCATTATTACAATTAGCAGAGAGTACACAAGGATGATTGACAGCGCTAAGAGCCAGAAGGCGGGTCTTAGCACTGGGAATCATGCTCATATGTGCGCTGCACTTCTGTCTGCTGCGCTACAGCTGGCAGAGCCTGTATTGAATGCTAAGGCTAGTTAACATAGCCACCGATAACAGCGGATAAATGGTTTTCCTGTAACGTTACGTTTTTTCTACACCATTATTACGTTTAGCAGAGAGTACACAAGAATGTTTGACAGCGCTAAGCTCCTCCTCCTGGCTCTGATCGGCTGGTTTTGGTCGGGAGCGGTTCATTTCTTCAGACGGTAATAGCAGCTCAGGTAAAAGATGGAGGACATCAACCTTTTCACAGATTGTTGACAGTAAATATGTAAAAGCATTTTTTATAAAAGTTACATAATCCATCTTTTAGGTCTTTACTGTGTCAGTGAGAATAAAAACGTAATTTAAACTAATAATTTATGTTTAGCTGATTTACTTGCAGACTTTACTGTGCTTTTAGCTATTTCTACTGTTAATCTACATATATTCCAAATACTGCAAATAGTTTCTGTATAGTGCTTTAATGCATTAGTGGCACAGGAAGAAGGTTTTCTATTATTCCCATAGCTGCTCTGGAGTGGCTGTAATGCTTCCTAAGTGGTTTCGAACACCAGCACATTTCTATTCTTTAAATATAAAAAACCGCCTACCACTGTGATTCTGATGTATGAATAATGAGTGACAGCGGGAACCGGAGCCAGAGCAAAACCTTCCTGGAGTTCATTTGTACGTTTCTAAGGGGAATCAAGTCACGCCTCCCATCGCAGCAGAGCTCTGTGCAGCTAATGATTCGTGTATAACCTCTATAAGCGCTCTGGTTCTCTGAACAAAAGCAGCACCTCTTTGCTCTGTCATGCATTTTCTGTTAGTGTGATATATACCGAGCCGTCGTTGTCTTCCTTTTGTTTGACTTTCAGATGAGCCGTGCAGCGGAGACAAATCCATCTTCTGCCAAATGGAGGTGTTAGCAAGATACTGCTCTATTCCAGGATACAACAAGCTGTGCTGCGAGTCGTGCAGCAAGCGCACTGGAAGTTTGTCTTTGTTCTCAGAGGCGGCGGAGATGGAGGAACATATCCGCTTCGGATCAGCCTCTCAGCTGCTGGAGACATTAATGGCCAACGCCACCGGCAGCGGCAAGCAGCGCTCAGGAAAAAGCAGCGCTGCAAAACGCATCACAACCCCAGCGCCGCTAAAGAAAGCCCAGCCAAAGATCTCCAAAGCACCGAGGAGAGTCCCACGAGATTTAAACCTCACCCCATCGCTCCTCAAGGAGCCAGAAGGTCAAAGGTCAGGTGGTTTGATGGGGAGCCGGTGGCCTACGTCATACTCTAAAGTTGAGCGATGAAAGTGAAGCGTGTTCCCTTTAGGACTCCTCATGGACAATAGATTTTCCAGCCTCACCAAATACACCACAGAGAGTCGGAGGGTGAAAGGAAAAGTGCAGGTTCACTTTGTTTTTATCGACATCATCGCCCCCTGAATGGACTTTAAATACAACGCTGACATTCCCAGGCAGCTCCCTTAGTCTTTGAGCTGAAAGAGTTCAAATAAAGATGCACACGATCCAAAGGGAGTTTCGTTCTAGTCAAATTACAAAACGAAACTGAGAAACAGGTCTCTGTCAGTTTGTTAGTCTGAGTCCAACATGTAGTTTTCCAAAGAAATTGCTGCTTTATTCAAAACACAGTATTGAATTCTGGATTTTGATCATCTTAAACAATCAAAACTTCAGTGAGATGTTTGTTAAAGTTCCCAAATTCTTGTTCTGATTGGTTTATTTTTCAGTTTCTGTCAAAAATAATATGAGGGCCCATTAGCAGGAGAAGCCAAGTTCACACAGTGCAACATTCATCTTTAATAAAATCTGTTATCTGCTGCCTCCAACATACATTTTAACACTCCAACAATTCAAAACGACTTATCACTTTTCACAAACATTAAGGAGTATCAAAATATTTAGGAATTATATCTCATCTCCTGTTTTTAGTCTGAATTGCTTTAACACAAAGATTTGTTTTCTGTCTTTTGTTGTCGTATGAGTTTAAAACCAATCATACGATCTGTTTCTTTCATTTTAATAATCTCTTTAATAGAAATATATATATATTTTTGAGTTTTGAAACTGAGCAGTGTGTGCTTAAAGGTTTACATTAGGTGCTTAATAGACGAAGAAGAAAATAGCGGCAGCAGACAGAGCTAATTAAATCTGTGAGATGGAAAATTTCAAGCTGCATTTGTGAGGCGAGAAAAAAGAAAATGTTTTGAACTGTTAACTTTTATATTAGACATGGTGGCACTGCGCTTCTGATTGGCTTACTAAGGTTTTTTTCTGGAATGCCTTAATTCAAATAGATGTGACGTTTTAACAAAATCCTTTAACCTTTAACTGCCATTTTTCTTGCCAAAAAAAGCTGAAATATTTAGAAACTTGACTTTCTCAATAATGAGAATAAGCTAAATAATAAAAAATAAGCAAAACTAAAATGAAATGTTAAATGTCAGCCAGCTTTGTTTCTTGTTTTTTTGAGATGTGCTGCCTTTTAATTTCTATGACAGTATTTCTACAGTTTCTGTAAATATCACACCTGAAATTATCAGTATTACCTTGAGAAGTCAAGAAAACTTTGAAATATTCCCTTTTGCTAGCTTAGTGTGGCTAGCATGTTCAATAATGGTGCTGTTAATATCAGAAGGAATGAAAATTAAGTTAAAATATTCAGAACATGTACATATATTCTGAATATTTTCTTGTTACAAATGTATTTTTTGCATGTTTTTGTTTTTATAAACAGTGGCACCCTCAACTCTAGAGCTAGAGACGGTTAGCTTAGCTTAGCTTAGCTTAGCTTACCGTAAAGGCTCTAGCTCTTTCCAAAAATTAAATCTAGCATCTGAATCAGCCACATTCCCCAAGTTAGTGCAAACATCAAATAAATTTCACTTTGGTTCTGCTGTCAAAAGCTAATATACAACAATATCACTTTTATTTCATTTGCTCATGAATGTTTCTGGGAGATTTAGCTCCATATTGACATGATCACATGATTTATTGGCTGCATTGACGTGAAATCCCTGTTCCACCACATCGCAAAGCTTGGAACCAGAGGCTGTTAAGTTACAGTTTTATGCAGCATAACATTGAGTTTTTTGGTGCTAAAGCAACAACACTTAATATGTGCTATGGAGTCCAACATAATAGACAGTATCGTCTCACACCATTAAACCAGCAGCAGACTGAACTGTTGGCAAAACCAAATCAACTGAGCTCAGATCATGACTTACTTCTAGAAAATAGGTTTTTAGTTTGTATTTGTCCAGTTTTGATGAGCTTGTGCGATTTTAACCTGTTTCTCTTTTTAAACTGATAAGAGTCAGATTATATTCCATGTACCTTTGTGGCTAGAAGTGGCCATTTGAGCTATCGTTCCCTTCTGATCGTCTTATCTTCTACCCGCTCTATTCTGGCATCAACCAGGCCTTTTTGTCCACACAGCTGCTACTTATGGGGTATTTTCTCTTTTTCTGGCCATAATCTAAAAGATGGCTCTGCATAAAAATCCTCACTGGATCTGCAGTTTCTGAAATACTCAGACGATCCAATCAGACACCAACAACTATGCCAAGTTCAAAATCCTTTTAATCCCCATTTTGTTCCCCATTAGGATGCTTAGTTTAAACTTCTGTTTAGATGTCTAAATAAATTGAGTTTCTGCCTTTTTGGTGACAGATCTGAAATTTGAGTTACTGAACTGGTGCAGCCAATCAACTGGCCAGTGATTGTATGTCTCATCTGATTCGAACAAAACTCTTGTTCAGATCACAAGTCTATTTAAATATCCTAAATGAGGTTTTAATTCACTTATTACAATATATATTCCTACTAAATTACCAAACTAGCTTCACCTGTTTTTAAAATGACAAAAAATGAGTTTTGTTCTGTGAAATGATCCACCAAGCACCTCTCTCTTTTTTTTTTTGTTTGTTTTTTTTGACAGTTTTAACAAACCTCTCTTCTTGACAGGAAGTGCTAAAACTTGGCAGACATACATTTTGGATGTGTTGCTTTCTGACTACAACCAGCTATTATTTCCAAAACATTATGTAACGGCTCATAGGAGAGACACTACATGAGCTGCCTTGTATGCAGGCATATTAAAGAAATTCATGTGATGTAGGTCTAAAAGTGATGAAATGAAGCCTTTTCTGTTTGGAACATCAAGTCCCGTTGCATCTGTAATGTAATTGGGATCAAAGATGTTTAATTATGTTCTCAAACTTGTTTTCTTCTTGCTTTTGTTTGTTTGTTTTTTTAGTGTCCCAAATTGGTCAGATAATTATTCACTAGATTAATCAGAAAGTAGGTCATGCCATCAGTTTCACTCTGTTTCCAGCCTCCAGCATGCTGCTGTGAGTGAATCTTCACCACTGGAAACAGCTTTAGGTAATTTTTTGTAACTTGGCTTATCAATTTGTATGCATCTTATACTATTTATGCTACAGTGTTAAGTGTGTTGTAATGTGGTGCCGGCATTATTTTTCTGTTTCACCTCATCTACATATTTCATTAAAATGAATGTCAGATACGCTATAGAGTATATAATTAAGTTATTGTTAGTTTTCAAATATTTTTCTCTTAAACATGCTAAGGTGCTGATTTTTTAAATCAAGGATTTTCTAATTTGCTAATACTTTGTGATAAAATTGATTAAGGCCATTGGACTGGTGCTTCAGGAACCAAAGGGCTTTACAGAGGAGACTGCGCTTTTAAAAAAAAATAATTTCACTTTTATTTTCCTCTCAACGTTTTTCTGTTCAAGTATTAATGCTGAGCTGTTACTGGATCCGGGATATTTCAGCTGTTGAATAAACAGATTTTATTTTACCGTGTTATTGGGAATTAAAAGTACAAACATGGACCAGAACAAAAAAAACTGTTCAACCTCTATTAGAAAGAATCTGCTTTGTACCAACTTAGCTTGAATAAATATGTTAACTAATTTAATGGATTTACAATAAGGACTTACACATTGCAGTTGATTTATTGATTTAGAGCTTGAAGAAAAAAAGTCTAGAAATCAATACAGTTCAAAAAGTCTGCGTTCAAGTCTAAGCTGATAAAGTTACGTGTTGAACGTTTAATTTTTTTACAGGATAAAAGCCAAACTAAGCACAATAAGCTGGACTTTCAACAGAATCTTACTGTCTATGAAACCTTTTTTCTGATAGATTCTTTAATAATCGCTTTTTTATGGCGAACTGAAGTTCTGCAGAGAGAAAGCTAATTTATTTCTGAAAAGGATTTCCTAACTACCACCATGCATCTGACTGCAATAGCCAAAGACACGGTTTTGTGTTTTCAGCAAATAGTTTTCAGCTTTTCACACTCACTCCTGTGTGCCAACAGTACAGACATGTATATAGCATTGAGTGCATAAATATTTATTGAAAGTCAAATGGTTCTGCTTTTTTGCAGTCTGTGCAGTAAACTGCAGCAGGTACATCATGGAAACCGAATCACCTTCTTTTGTCATTCAAATAAATAAATGTGATAGAATAGAAATGACTTTGTGTTTTTGCATTTAGTTGTAAATATACATGCTCAGTTTTGAGTCACTTGTCAGAAGGCTGTTTTTTTCTCAGCTGTTTTGTAGATGTTAAGAATCGCGGCTGTACATCACAGCAGCATGTACTGACTGATCAGTTAATTAAAAAGCAAGTGTTTTATGCTCTCTCTTTTTTTGTTTTACATTTTCCTCCCCAGTTCCTTTTTCATTTCTGCCTTTAAAAGTTGCTGCTAATGTTCTAGAGAGCTTGATAATAGTGCAGTTGTAGGTGATAAATGACAATCCCTGAGCCGCAGACAGATGTTCTAGCATAGGATTCTCCATGTACTGTATCGACGCTGTTGTTTTATCCGTGCTTTCAGACACCGTCAGCTTCTGCTCTGTTTTGCTTTGTATTGTTTGTGTAGATGGAATTGCACACTACTGATGCTGTTTGTTGTACTGGGGAGCACATAGCAATAAAGGATTTGATGAATTAATGTGATTTCTTGTGTTTACTCTTTCTGCACAGTGGGTTGTTTTGTCAGAGAAACATCCATTCTTCTGCTTGCAGGGTGGCGCCGGGACTGGTGGCTCGCTCCAGAGGTCATGGGGTCAGAAGCAAGTCATGCATGCAAACCTGAATTCAACTCCACTCAGAAAGGCAACAGTGTTGCATGATATTCAGTCATGCCACAAAAGTGGAGAAATGTTACTGTGATATTTTGATATACAATAGAAACAAAGTCAGAATTTACTCTCAGCATGTAAAACGTTCCACACACTCAGCTCTAAATGCCTGAAATTCAAGAGAAAAACATTGAAGTTCTTGCTGCAGTGGGATTCATTCAGCCAAACTTCAACCTCAGGAAAACATGGAGTCCACTCCTTCTCTTGTGCTGTGACTTACTGCTTACAAACATTTATAAGACTATTATGAGCTGTTGTATAGCTTATAATAGCCTCATACATTTAGCAATATTAAAAGGGCAGCATTATGTGTTTTCTATTATATAGGATAATCAAGTAACTATGTTAACCTCAGTTGCTTATGACTTAAAAGAAATTTGACTTAGTAATTTAAAGTCTTGAAATTGGGTCTCTGTCTCTTTAAGAAGCTCCTGCTCTTTTTGATCCTCCGCCTTCAGGAAGTTATCTCAACATGGCTCCTCTATTAAACCTTTAACAGCGTTTTTACAAGCGGTGCTCTTAGAAGAAGCTCCTATAATGAGCTCAGTAGTTCCACCAGGTGTTTGCTAATTGCTGCTGGCTAGTCTGAAGGAGCATCTGTGTTCTGATGCTCAGAAGCTTGGAAATTGCAGGTCCAAGGAGGAGCTACATCAAACAGGGCGTTTAGCACAGCTGACTGGTTGCCATGGAGATTAAAGGATTTCTCAAACAAGCATGAAAGAATGAAATCAACACATTTATAACATGCTGTCAAGTTTTAACAAAAAGGGAAAAAGAATCTGTTTTTCAGACTCATCTCAATTTTTCCCAGAACACATGCAAACTTTAAGATAACGTTCTGTGGAGTAAGACAAAAGTTAAACTCTTTGCTAAGGTTTGTGTCTCGCTTGGTTTGGTGTAAAAGTAACTCTGCGTTTCAGAAAAAGAACAGAACACCAGCAGTAAAACACGGTGGTGGTGGTGGTGTGATGGTGTGAAAGCACCAGAGATTGAATCTTTATGATTGTTTTTAATTATTTAAAAGGCATTTTAATTGTGCAACTACTTGTAATTGTTGCCTTTCTGCCGCTTGGCCAGGACTCCCTTGAAAAATTGTTTTTTACTCACAGTGGAACTGTCCTTAGATAAAATATAAAATAAAAATTTTAGTCTTAAGACATTGTCTCTTCCTTCCTGCCACCCAGAGGGGTTATATTTATCCTTCAGACAGGAGTGAAGACTTGGTTATATCCCTGCTTTCACCATTTTCTGCTTGCTGGTTTTTGTTTCAAGCACCAGAGATTTAGACTCACATTTGTTTTTTGTTTTTTTTTCTCTGACAGATACTCACTGGTTGAAGAGAAAATCCCGGCGAATCACTCGACTTTATCGCTTTGTTTTCCATTTTAAAGACCCTGGACATGTTTGAAGAACAGTCTGTCGAAAACCCCAACAGAAATGTGTGTTTTCTTTCCCATAAATCAAGGTGTGTGCTGCGCCGTGTCTCAAACCAGCTTGCATATGCAGAGCTGCATTATAACCAGGCTCTGACTATTTTTATATCTGTAGCTGCTGCACAATAGAATCAGTAGCAGGAACTCAGAAGGTCAAAGGAAAAGG
Organism: Alfaro cultratus; assembly: GCA_903066825.1. Classification (NCBI taxonomy): domain Eukaryota; kingdom Metazoa; phylum Chordata; class Actinopteri; order Cyprinodontiformes; family Poeciliidae; genus Alfaro; species Alfaro cultratus. The sequence goes on from CAEFZX010026810.1 coordinate 86,538, forward strand.
TTTTAATTGTCTATGGGCCCTTTAACTCAGAAGAGAAACATATTAACAAAGGCTGTTGAATATTTTAACATTATCCTCCTACTGCTCACCAGGCACAGACCTTAGGTTATGACTTCTCCTTAAATAACTGGGAATATCTTTAAAATCACAATTTAAATATCAATAAATTGAACATATATACACTCCATTTATTCTCAACAAATACAAAGATTACATAGTATAAGCAAGTGATGTAAATGTATGTTAGGTAAGGAGTGTTTGCTGCCTGCATTCTTTAAGATGAGAAGATTAACTTAAACTTCATGCAAGAATTGACCATCTATATTTTTATTGTAGTAATTCAGTTCAAACATGAAGCTCATAAATATATAAAAGGCCCAAAAATGTCAGCCATCTTGAAAAAAGGGAGTCATTCTGAAATTCAAGTTGCTAATGGGAAATAAAAACCGTCCTGAGGGGTGAAGATGCTCATTTTTATGCTTCTATCCACACTTTTTAACAGCAGTATGTTGCACTATGGTGGTTCATTAACTGTAAGTCATAATCATCAAAATTAACAACAGCTGACACTTAAAATACATCATTTAGTGTAATGAATCTTTATAATGAGGGTTTCACCTTTTTAAATTGAATTTCTGCCATGAGTGAACTTCATGATGACAATCGGATTTATTGGGATGCACATAATAATGTCTTCTCATTGTTTTTTATTTACCAAATGTGCGTTATTTCCATGGTGGCTATCGAAGATCAGCCCGCAGCAGCGCAGTGTGCTTCTCTCTGCTGGTGCGTTACTGGTTTTAATATCCTGTTACATTTCATTTCTTTGCTTATCTGACGAGCCAACAAGAAGGATGCAGTTAACAGAAGAACAGTTTGCTACTCCAGAGTCTCTGTCACTGTCTTTCAACATCATATCACTCATTTTCCTTCTAATTATATTTGAGTGCTAATTAGGAGCCGCCATGATTTATTTTTCTTCTTTATTTTGGTGCGGCTACAGTGAACCCCCACCAGGGGTCTGACACTGAGCCAGTATCCCCTAGACATGACTGATGAGTCGTTATCCTTTCAGCTGCACACTTGGAGCTGATTTGCACATGGGTGGCTTTTTTTGGCAATTGCTGCAGCAACGTGACGAAAGCCAAATATCCAAAATATCACCACCAGAGTTCTGGAGTGGGTTTTCTGTGAAGTAAAACCGCTTCACAGAAAAATGTGATTGCATTTCCCTGCAGTAGACAGTCTAGCTTATCCTGTAGAAAAAACAGAGTAATCTGTCTCAAAATATGATTTAAAAATACATATATAGAATTGCTAAGGGGGTAAATGTCAGTAAATGTTGAATGGATTTAGCTGTGGCATTGCATACACATTAATTCTTTTTTAACCATTAAAGTATCAGATTCTTCCTTTTCCTGTGAAGACCTGCTCAAACCACACAAATACAAACTGTATTATTTCACTTTTTTTGCCCTGTAAAGTTGCTCTTTAAATTTGCCTTTCTTTAATAAAGCAATATCTCGTCTATTTGCAGCTTAGTTTTTGTGGAACAGCTCCTAATTATTTGCCAATTTAATTTTTTTCTGAGTTGAAGCACCTCAGTTCAAGACTAGGAAGAATGTAGTTAGATATTACCTCCTGATAGAGCTAAGTTGGTTTCCACTGTACATATTTATACATATTTATTAATCAAATGACTCAAAGAACTGTTAAAAAAAAAATCTTAAAAATGAATCGAAGCTTTGTTAAAAAATGCTTTACAAATCAGCGACTGTGTATAGATAGAAATAGATTAGAAATATTTCTTTCATGAAGGTTTTTAATACTTCTTACTTGAGACAAAGTGATTTTAATTATATAGAATTTTAAATAATATAATTTTATTGTTAAAAAACTGAATTGTATTTTACCAGCATTTTTTCTTTCCTGTTTGTTTTGCTAGCTTGATTAGCTCCTAAAGGATGGAACCATTTTTAAAAATTTGATTACTCAATTAATCGTCAGAATAATTAATACTTTACTCAATCACTTTCCAACTGTGCTAATGCACACTGGAGTTTATGTGGTTTTTAACTATTAAAATAAGCAACGTCAGGGTTGTTGTCTGTAGTCCCCCACAAATCCTGAACTCTGCAAAAACACAAAATATTAACAAGAAGTTTTGATCTAGTTTCTAGTGCAACTATCTTAATACACTTGAAATAAGATGAAACTAACTTAGATTTAACTTTTCACTAAGATATCGGAGCCTGTTTTTAAGTAAATAATTTCTTAATATTGATGAACAATTACTAGATACACTGGCAGATTATTTCACTGTAAAACAGGAAAAATGTCTTGCTAAAAGTGAAATTATCTGCCAATAGAATAAATACTTTTTCCCTGTAGTTTTGCTTTGTGTGCATCTGCAATAAAAAGTTCATGGCAGCTTTGTAGAATAAATTAAAACATTTAATCCACTGATTGATAAGAATCTGACATCAATCAATAAGTTTAATTTGTCTGGAGTTTTGTTGTACTGTTTTTCGCTTCGGGAGGGGATTTTTTTTTTCCGTTTGTTTCTGTGTGTTTCTATAATTTACCAGCCTTATGTATCAACTGCAAAACATTTTATTGAGCCATGTCAAGTTTCATATCTGATGCATGTTGTTCAGGAAGTACCTGCAGATTCCCTGTTGTCTGCGTCTTATTTTTTTCACGGTCTGAATTAATGAGTTGTGATGTTGACACAGACAGATCTCCCAGGTTTAACAGCTGATTTTCCTGTCGTCGTGGTAACGCTGTGGATCCAGTGGGAAAGGATGATCCTTCTCATATCGCCGGCCGCCTCTGAGTTCCCAGCCCAGGCAGGCAGACTGGTCGGCTCACGCAGAAAGCAAACATTTGCTTAACAGGGTATATAAATGTGAGTTTGCAAAAATGAAGGCTGACCTCACCAAATGTTTTTGACAAGCTAAAATAATCTGTTTTTTTTTTTTTTAGTAACTAGTCGTTAAATATCTAAGGATAAATATTTTTCTTTAAAATCTCACCAGTGTTGGTCTCAGTTTGAAGAAATGTTTTGATGGGTTGTTGGCTTAATTCTCATATTGATGCCTTAGTGTCACTGCAGCTCTGTAAAACCTGCGAGAAAGAACCTGCTCACCCAGATCCATCCTGCTCCAAACTCTGGCTCTGGCACGGTGTTAATTGGTGTTTCACTCTGAACAACAGGCTTTTGTCTCACAGTGTAGGTGTTGGATAACAGCCTCCTTACAACATGGCACAGTTAAGACCAGGAAGATGCTCACTATCACACAGACGGCCTATTTTCAGTGAAATTTATTCTTCTACATACCAATTCCTATTAATCTTTATCCAAAAACAAACCATTTAGTTATTTTCTTGTCTTTTCTTTTTACATGAATGTGAAGGGTTTTTTTTTTCAAGGTTTCCTTTCATATTGTTGAGTATTGATGTTTATGTGAGTTAATCCTTTAAAATGCTTGAATTTCAATAAGGTGTTTTCAAGGTTTGGAAAGTGCTCGTTTTGTAGTAAAGCCTAAACTCGAAAAATGTTATTTGCAGTTCAAATTAGATATTTTCTTACACCTAATAAAAACACATTTTTCCTCATTCCCTGAAGTTAAATCAGACTGAACCGTCTTGTTGTAGGTCTGTAAGAATTTCACCTATTTTGCCTCGTGACACTTTAAATCCAAATAAGCTGCCGATGGCCACGCCCCCAACTCAACGTTTACACTCGCACTGGGAAATTGCTGCAAACTGATGCTCAGTTATACAACCGTACGTCTTTGACAAGCAGAAGTAGAGCCTCCTGC